>JAGRRI010042680.1:0-23704 GCA_018584345.1 Thuja plicata
TGATGTTGATTAAACTAAAGGGCATCCATTAATAAGTGAATGTCACCCACTTGGTGGTGAATGTCATCTTTAATCTATCTTCCTCTTGTACCATCACTTGATTGTACCTTAAATAACCATCTAGGAAGGACATCATTTGGGAACCATTCACTACTTGTAGTACCTCATCAAGATAAGGAAGTGGATAATTATCTTTCTAATAGGCTTTGTTTAGATTTTAGAAATCCACGCATAATCTGATCTCACCGGTCCTCTTCCTCACAGGTACCAAGTTATCTACCCATGTGGAGTGTCAGATTGGGAATATGATTCTTACATCCAGAATATTTTGTACTTCCTTTTGTATCATGGGCTCCATATTAGGGTTGATGGGACATTGAAATTGCAAGAATGGCTTGGAATCTAGTTTTAGTGGGATATGCACACAATGACTGAGGTTTAATATGTTTTAAGTTCTTCATAAATCAAAGCTATGACATCCCAATATTATATAAGGAGTTGGACCATTTCCTCCTTCTCCTCTTTGGTACCTACTTTCCTAATGTGAACTTTTCTCAGCTCATTTTTGGTGCCAAGGTTGTACGCTTCGTACTCTTTACCATCGGGTGGTATGTCTAGGCACCTTCTCATAGCAGTCCCATCACTATTAAAAATCCTTTCTAGTTCCACCATTCCTTTTGGTATGGAATTGGTCCTTAGTTTATGATGATTTGATTGTTTGGGTCTTCCATCTAACTTCTTCTTCTACCTCTTCCTTCCCTTCATCTATGATCAACTTTTCTAACACACCTATGCACATGATGAACTCATGGATGTGTTGGTCATCTTGAAAGACTTGGAATTTGGTGATGTTATCTAGGATGGATGGAGATACAATGAGTTAAAATAAGAACTTATTTAGTTTGGATTTCTCCATTGGGTGTAATGAACTGGCTAACATAGCTAGGGCATCAGCAAAAATGTTCTTCCTTCATGGCATGGATCTTATATTGAATGCTTCAAAGTTGTTGATCAAGTCCCATGCCCTATTTTGGTAGTCTGAAAGCTTCTTATAATTGCAAGAATATTGACTATAGATTTTCTTAATGATCAATTGTGAGTCTAATTCTATCATCAAGGCTTTTATTCCCTTTTCATGGGCCAAGAGGAGCCCATGAACCAATGCTTCATATTCTACAAAATTGTTAGCATAGATTGTAACCTATAAATGGCATAGAAAGACTTACCTCTTGGATTTATGAGTTTGATCCCTGCACCTTCTCATTGTTTACACTTACATTCATTTTAGTGTAATTTCCTTGTTTGGGACTATTTTGTGGGGTTGAAACTCTTAAGTATGTTCCTTGAGAATCCCTTTTCTTTGAGCTTCTATCTATTTCCTCCATCACTTCCTGAGAAGGTTAAATCTTCTTCCCTTATCCCCTAGATATTTTTGAGGTCAGGGGATTTAGTACTTTCACTATTTTTATCTTCTTTTATTTCTCTGTAGGGTGAAAATGTGCCATCATCTGAGGTGCTCCAGTCACTAAACATGTTCAAAGTAGGGCTCTTGTTATCGGATTCTGAACAACTATTTTAACATTGGGTTGGGATCAACTAGGCTATCTACCCTAGACATGGTGTCTTCTTCACTTTCCAACTCAAGGATTCCCCTTTCTGCTTCATGTCTCTTTAGGATTTCTATGAGTATGGAAATTTGAGTTAACACTTGGGACAATACATCTTGGCAATTGGGGCATGTGAATTCTAAGTGACTCACTTGATCCAACTAATAGTAACCTAGTAGTAGGAGGGTGTTACAATCTACATCTCTCCCTAGGTGTTTCATACTCATTGTCATGTTGTTGACAAAGTATTGAAAGATGTCATCATGGATGTTGAGCCCTAGTAGTCCTTGCACATGACTATGATATTCTTCTTCGACATCTCTAATTTGGAACATGATAATGTCATCCATCTGATAGGTGCCCAGGTCAGTTCGTGTGAACAAAAATTCATTAGGAGGATTGTAATTTGTGATCATCCTCTTTAGTTTAGGCTCGACATCAATGTTGATCTATTTGTTTAGTCCCTTCCATGGTAGCCATAGCTGGGTTAAATTCATAGACAACCATCCTCTCAAGCATTTGGTCCGTTCTCGACTCAGTAGCATTCCATAAGTTTTAGGGATATCCACTATGTACATCAATGTACTCTTGTATCCTTAGGTTGACAACCAATTGGATGTGTACGTCCTTGAGTATACTAATTAACTTGACTTTTGTCTTGTCAAGCTAGATCACTACTATTTTTTTTGTTTGTGGAACCATCCCTAGTTTTTGACAGATGGATAAGAACATGACATTACATGATTCTCTAGAATAAATTAGGAAATAGTGTAAGTTTTTTCTGAATATCTACAAACTGAGTAGGAATGGTGGTACCTATATCTTCTCTTTGAACATCACTGGGAAATATTCAAAGTACTTCTCTCTAAGAAGGGAATCCTTTAAGTATTTTGAACATAGATATGTCCACCTTTGTTTTCTTCAATTCTTCGACTGAATAGTATTTGTCATTTGACCATGTTGAAATTTTGTAACCAGCAAACACATTTGGTGTAGATGGTGTAGGATCATTTAGACCTCTAGGTGGCACATGATTGTTTATTTCCTAGGGATCTAATAAAGTTGGTTGTTTACTCAGAGGTATACCATCGATCATAGGTTCCTTTTAGATCCATAAATTTCATGAGTTCTAATGGTCATTTTAGAAGGAACAAACTTCACAGTATTCAAGATTGTTCTCTTTTTGAAATGGGAACACGAACTATTCTTCTCCTGCATAGGTGTCTGAACTTTCCCCCTCTCTAGAATCATATGATTCAAACATCATGGTGTTGAACTAGATGGGTGGCTACTCCAAATTGTGAGGGTATTGGTTATAGGATTTTCTCCCATATCTGTCGTTTCCTTGGCACCAATTAGGAGCCCCCAAAAAATTATCCTCCATAGCCTCATAGGTATTAGCATTATCCATCGGTATCCTACCATTGTTGGGCTGAGTGTTCCATGGTCTATTGGGTATATTTTCTTCCCAAATGTCTTATCCTGTGAGTTATCATTATTGTTGTATGTGTTGAAACTTTGATTCTAATTTTGGGAGTAAGATCTTGGACCAACAGGTGCTCAATTGTATCAAATTGGGTTTTGGGAAGGATTCAACTTTATCCCGGTGAGCTCACTTGTGAGTTGGGATAAGTTTTTCTTCACAAAATCTAACTCAGAGGCTAGGTCAGTGTTAGGCTCAGTATGGGGCACAACCCTTTACTCCAAAAACACTATTTTATGAGCCTCGTAATTGGGATAAGTGATGGAGAGTGGTAAGGTTGTGAATGGTTGTGCCAGAATTGGGTTTAATGAAGGTATGTTTGTGCCCAAAGATGGAATTCTTGCTGAAAATGGATGCAGGGAAGCATTGTTTCTAATGGTAGGCATGGTTGTAAATTTACCCTCTTACATGTCTATTTGTTTTGTAAGTTTAATGGCCTCATTGTACACCTTTTCCATTGTGTCTCTATCCATGGGGGGAGTCTTCTTAGAAAGATTGAAGTGAAGGGATCTAGGAATTTGAGGTGAGTGTGTATGATTGCTTTCTCTTGTATGGTGTAAGGAGCTTCCAAATTTTGATACATCTTGTGGAAATGATGATTGAACATCGTGATTTGATCCTTGGGATCTTTTCTTGTTTTATGAGTTGGTGATGTGTTGTAGCAGGGTCTACATAAAGCCTAAAATGATTAAGAAATTTGGTTTCAAATTTTACCCCTGAAGAGATGGATCCCTGTGGAAGGTTTAAGTACTAGTTGTATGCAAATTCCACCAAAGTGTATGGAAATAGATGGAAAACATCTTGGTGTGAAATGTCTTTTCGGTTACCAATTTCTTGTAAGCCACATATGTGCTCTTTTGTTGTCCTTGATTCTTCACATATCAAATGCGTGCAAAACCTCTCCATATTTTTGGGAAATTCATGGACCTGCCTAAAGATGTTTAGCTACAAGTTTTTATTTTGTTTTATGATTGTGAGGATAGTCAGGACAGCGAGGTGAGATTTTTGTCCAAGCATATTTTTGGACTCAGTAGGATGGTGAGAGGAACTCTCTCTTGTTTTTTGTTTGTTGATGCAAGCTCTTCGGTGGTGAGTGAGTTCAAGGAACTCACCTCTTTTGAGAGATGATCTCAACACTCACTCGAACCATTCTAGAGAGAAAGATCTGATGTTATCAAGTTTTCAAGTCTTTAGGCCCTCCTTCTAGTGCCACTTCTATTGAGCATTTTTTTTACACAAGTTAATTGCTAGGATCTTGAGATTCCACTTCCTCTCTTGAAAGAATAATGAAGTTATTCCCAAGGTTCTCCGGAGTCATGGTACAATGTTCTTGGTAACTAAGTTGAAGATAAATGTGAATGTTCATGAAGAGGCCTTTGCTGGTACTTTCAAGATGTCAAACTACAAAATGACTTTAGTGCCTTTTTGTATTTTCCAATTTATCAAAGATTTTAATTAACAAAGGATGCAAATTTGTGTTTAAACTAAAGATGATTTGGATTTCTTTTAGATTTGTAACAAAAATTTAAATGAGTAGGGTAACAAGAATGAAGTAAATTTCTGAAAATAAAATCCTAATGGACATAAACCATTGTTGATCCATTCTCATGAATAAAATGATGGAGAGATTTGGAACAAACCCAATGAATATAAATCAGACAACATCATAATTATATATGCAACGAATGCAATTGTTTGGAGAGAAAACGTATTCACTTGTGCAAGATTTTCAAAATCTATCAAACTGTGAAGCAACCAAGATGTGCGGACATATGAGATGGATTTATCATTGAGCCCAAAGTTGATCTTTCCCATACATTTATCACAACAAGGTAAATAAACAATAGAAAACTCCAATTTAAAGAAATGCAGATTCGTGACACAATAAAACAATTGGATCTTTGAAAAGAATGAATAAGCATACATACATTCATCAATTTTGCATAGATAGGAGAAAATATCACACCATGAATGAAGCACCAGTTGTAGATCTTTATTGCATCAAGAATATGACCGTAATACATTATTTTTATTACAATATAAAGAGTCATGATCTACAAACTTTGAATGTCAAAAATAGGGCATCACAGACTCTAAAAATAATGAAAACAAACTAAAACTAAATATTTACTAAATAAATCTATTTCTAAACTGATACTAAACAAATTTCATGGATATTTAATCCATTTACAATTACTTTTCCCATGAAAATGGGATCAAACTCGCTAATAAAGAAGAAGGAGAGGAGCTGGAGTTCCCTTGTTTGCAACTACAGTATTCTTCTTGATCTCTGAGTTCTCCCTTGGAATCTTTATCTATGGCTCTCTTTGAGGTGGGAACTAATAGAAGACAATTAGTACTTGCAAAATGAATTCCAATTATGCATCTATCTGATCTAAATTTCTATTTTCATGCAAAAAGTTGATCTCGCTAGAGTGGCCTAGACATTTGGACCCCGACCTCTACACCAAAATTTGCCAAGTGCAAATTCGACTAAGTATGAACCAAAACTTAAAACCCCCAAAATTTCATCCTTTCAGAGGTCGAAAGGCCAAAAAGGATGAAAGGTAGAAATTCTGAAATGCTATCCTTTAGTAAAACATCGCTAAGTCTAAAAAAATTGCATGTCTCAAAAAAGGCTGAGTTTGGACTTGAACAGTTGGCTTGAGAACACCTCTGGATGAGAAGCTTGTAGTCTTTTCACTATTTCCTGTACCTCCTCATATTTTATTTCTCTCCTCTTCAATTTTCTTATTCATAATTCTTGCTTCTCTCTTAAAATGGTCAATTAAGAAGTGAAGAACTTGATCTCTTCATTGTGCTCGGACATCCTTTGCATGTCTTCCTTTGAATAGAAAAATTGGTGTAGGCCTTCTTTGTGCTAATACCTACCATAATATCTTTAAATTGTTGTATTACCTCTTTGGTTGGGTGTAGAATTTTCCTCTCTTGATCTTGGTATAATTCTAAGTCCATACCTAAGAATAATTTTTTTATTTCTTAGACCCATTCCATAACCTCCTTATGATATTTTTGTATGTGGCTCAGGCACTTTTCATGAGCCTTAATTATTTTGGCTATGCCCTTAATCCAGGTTCTGAATATATCTAGCTCCTCACCTTCATATATCTTGACCATAATTTGGAAGTGTTGCTTCTTTATTATCTTGAGGACTTGGAGGGAAGTTCACCATTTGATAAAATTAGAATCTAACCCCTCATCATTATCCATCATGTTTATCAACTTTGTGGATTCCACTAGAATAACTCTGAAAGGCCTAAAAACTAGTTTGACAACTCCTTCTCCAAACTGTTCAAGATCATTCTTCCAATCATCACTTTCCTAAATGAAAGAGGGGGTCATACTTGCTGGCAAGTCTGGAGTATCTCTCTTCTCTAGTACAAAATGTAATGAGGCCTCTGGAAAACTTGGGTCAATGAGACCCACCATTTTATGAATGAATTTCTTCATAGCCTCATTCTTCTCTGTCAAGGACTTAATAGTTTCCTTGTCTTTTCTCATAAATCTCAAAGCATGTTTGAGGCCTAAGGATGCTATGGTATTACTTCCTTCCCTGGTTGGTTCACCCAGATCTACCTCTTCCAATGTATAATCCTCTAGGGTGAGTTGTGCTTGACAGGTGCCAGTAGAAGGACCTACCACTTATGCCTTCCAACAACCCTTGGTGTCTTGAGTGACATAAGATATGGTCCTTTCTGGTATATTAACCTCTATTTGATGGAAGGATTGTCCTAAAAATAAAATATATGTGTCTTCTCCTTCTTCTTCATCTATGTAAGTACTTTTTTGTGGTTGAATCTCTTTAGTGAACCAAGTAGGTTTACTAAAGGCGGTAACTAGCTCATATGGGGCGATGTGGAGGATTGAAGCCAAGATTTTTGATTCAGGGGTCACCCCCTCAACTTTAACTAATTATTCTCCATGTTCACCTTCTTTTCTATGTTCTTCCCATGCATTTCTCCTTCATGGATTTCTTCCTCTCTCTTCTCTTCTTCCACTACAGCCTGTTGTTCACCCTTATCTTGGCCTTCATCTCTGGAGGAACTGATTGATTTTTCTGCATTAAAGCTAGTCATAGCCTCTAGTGTGGATATGAAGGGACATGCAGCTTATTTTCTTATTGAAACTTGGGGAGTCAGGATAGAGAAAGGAAAAGGAACAGATGGTGGCAGATTCAATGTTGACATTGTAGGTGGTGGAGTCAGTGTTGGCATCGTAGGTGGTGGAGTAGAAGTAGAACAAGGTAGAGTTGGTGTGGGAGTTGGGAGAGAAGGTGGTGGAGTAAGGATGGGAGGTAGGAAAAAGTTGGTGGAGTTGGAATGTGAGGTGGTGGAGTTGAAGTTGAACTCTCTCTTGTAGTCTTGCTACCTGCTTTGCCCTAGACAATGTCAATATTTTGAGTCTTTGGCCTTTGGTTAGTGCTAGAGTACACTCTTGTGATAGGCATGTTTAGTGTGAGTTTTATGAATTGGGATGAAGGTGGAGTAAGGATCACTTGAGGTTGGATGGGAGCCTATGTTCCCATGTCATTACCTACCATTGAGTTCGGTGTATCCTGTCCCTAGTCTACGAAACCCTCTAGGCCTTCAAAATCAGACATGAGGAACTCATCCAAGCGTAAGGTATCCAATGGATTTTCATGCTCTTTAGGATCCTCTTCTTTCTTACTTTTGATCTCCTTCTTCCTTAGAGAGGCTGCTTGAGATCTTGTCCTTTTCTCTAAGGTTACCTCTTCCATTTCTAGTTCCTCTTGTAAGGTTTCCAAATGCAGAGAGGCATCAGATCTCTTTCTTTTTAAGTTCTCTTCCCCTCTCCAGTGGTAGAGGGAAACATGTTAGAGGTGGAAGGGCCTTCCCCTTGAGTGACATGTGATGATCCAATAGGAGGATCTATCTTCCTTTTCATCCTAGTTTTCTAGGCCTTGTGTCTAGGACTAGAATCATATTCACTATATGTTCATGCCCATACACTATTTCCAGCTTCTGATTTGGGGCCTTCTTGTATTGGGTCACTATGGAGCTTTCTCCACATTTCTTATTTTCCTTCTTGTGTGGATCCATTAGTGTCTTCATGGTAATAATATCCATTTTATAAGACCTATTGAGCCATGCCTCAGTCATTTTGACCACATGTCTTGCTCTAAATTCAATGTTGTCATTTTCCTCCTTATCTATCTTTGCATTCAAGATAGGACTATTGTATATTTTATCTAGAGTATAAATCTATTCGAGCACATTATCTGAATCCTTTTCCCAAACCTTAGGGGGAATACTTATCTGTAAGTCCTCTTGTACAAGTGTGAGGGACATCCTATAGTAATCCCTGATCCTCATCTCATAGTCATCCACACAATTTATCCAATGATTGTTGACCTATGGTTTATGGATGTAGAACTTTCCAATGATATGGTTGTACATGACTATGGGGTCAAATTAGGCCTGAATGTTATTATATAGTTGGAGTAGGAACTCATCCCACTCAAAGGCCAATGACTTATAGATCTTCATGTCCTATAGACTGTAGGGACCTAGGGAAATGGGGAAGTCCTAGCAATGCTTCTTCTTATGCTTTATGTCCTTGTATGCATCTGAAATCTGCCGAGCCATTTCTAGGATGATTACCTAATTAGATGGGTACCTTGGTAACTTGTTGGGGTGTAGGATAGATCCTTCTACTCAGATCTATGTGAAAGTTTGGAACTATATGTAGTACTCCGCTATGGCCCTTATTTTTGCAGCAACTTCTTTTGATAGCCTCTTTGTGTAGACACCCTATATGTATCTAATGAATACAAAGATAAAGGAATCATTCACTATTCTATAGTCCAAGATACCTTCAGGCATATCTATCCTTCTCACCAATTGTGGATAGATAATATGAGGCCATGCATTTGGTTCATTAAATTTTCCCCGACCATTTTGTGAGCCCTAGATAGTCTGCTCGTGCAACTAATAAATACACTATATATGTAGTCATGTAGAAATTTGGGTTGTGCTTAACCATGGTCAGTTTATCATCCAACTTATCACTTAGGATGGTGTCTGAATAAAACTTGGCCTTGTAGTTCCTTATCTTTTCTATCAACAGAATCATCTAGTTCTCAAGTTGGATGGATTGAGGTAGTTCATACACTCAGCTTATCAATGTAACTGCTTCCTAGATGTCATCCCTTAAGTATTCCCTCCTAAGATCTATTTTGTCCAGTTTTCTCTTTGGGAGAGGCTGTTGGAGGTATTCCTAATTTACAATCTCATAGGCATCTTTAGTCTTGTTCCTAAACTATCTCAAACCCTTTTCTATATAAAAGTCATAGAATTTGTCTACGCCCTTCTGGATATGGAAGACCTCTTCTATGTTGTGTGGCCTTAGCTCAAGGACTATTTGTCCTTCTATATTCTTGACCACCTTTTCATCTGGTATATAGTGGTTGGCTAAGGCCATGATAAGCTCAGAGGACATGACCGCTATCACATGTGGTATTGCATTGACTAGACCTGATAGGATGAGGGAGATGTAGTCTTTTTTCCTTCATACTAGTTGGGAACATCTTACTAGGAACTGATGCCAGTCTATGTTCCCAATGTCTATATTTGTGATCTCTATATGCTTATTTACGATCTTTGAAGGGGGATGTTTCCCCTTGAATAGGTACTACATCAGTGATGTTGTCCATTTCCCAGGCATTCCTAAGAGAAAACATGCCAGTATCAGTATCTTTATTGAAATAAAACTACTTAAAGCGGGAAAGAAAACAAAATAACTAAGAAAACTAGAAGAAGAGGGATATTAAGTATCCAGAAATGAAATTTGGGCTCTTTCAGGCGTTTCAGGCTTTTAGGCACTGAAGATAAGGTTGGGGTACAAAAAGGCCAAAATTGCAAAGGATGGGGTTGTGGCAAAGCAATCCCTTTTGGACTTGCCAAGTGCAAAAAACTTGTAGAAAATCAGGGTACGAAAACCCAAAATATTGAAGAAATTTGGGAACTAATGAAGTGCTTTTAGACTTTTGGTTTACAAAATTCCGAAGGAGGTTTTGGAAACTGAAAGTCTGAAACCTCTGGGAAGGAAGAACTTTTCTTTAGATGCTTTGGATTTTAGGTATTTTTGGATGTCCAAAATCTTGAAAGGATCGAAAGTGCAAAATTCACTTGGTTTGAAAACTGCACCAGGAGGGGCATTTTTTAGACTTTCAAAGGCCAAAAACCTACGACTAAGTTGTGACACCAAAATCCTAACACCAAAAATCCAAAGAAAGAAAAAAAAGAAAACATGAAGAAGAAAGTGACCCCTCCAGAGGTCCAAGGGTGCAAAACCCAGGGACCTAGGAGGGAGCACGACTTGACTAGGTCGAAGACCTAACCAAAATAGACCCTAAAATGAAAACATGAGCTTAACACGAAGAGAAGCCAATGAATCCCTACCTACAAAATGTGGGGAGAGTGGGAAGAAAAAAACTACTAGGTGGGAGGAGAGGCGACCTAGCAACATGCAACAAGGAGGCAAGGAAAAATCACAAGCACGCGAGGATGCAAAAAAATGTAGAAGAGAGAAAAGGAAATAAGTGAGGAACAAAAGTGACTCATGAAACTTTATATCCTATTGGGTGATATCACCCAACTGCAGGGTTTTGGAGGCTGAAATGCCAAAATTTGGGTGGCCTCCTCCCATTTCAATTTTTTGGAGGTTGAAACACTGAAAGGTGTGAAGGTTCTATCCTTTGGCTTTTTCAGTGTTTCGGAGGCTGAAACACTGAAAGGGTCAGGCTTGGCCCTTCGGCATTTTTTGTTTTTTGAAGGACCTGAGGTCCTCCAAAATTCTAAAAGTGAAAAAGGGCCAAAGGGCACCTTTGTCTCCTCAAAAGGCCCCTCAAAAACCCGTTTCATGTAATAGGGAGAGGGGCAGACCCAAAAAGCCAAAAAAAGAAAGGGGGCACACATGATGAGAGAACTAAAATGAGGTTTGTATTGTGGACCCACAATAATGCCAAAAAACAAGTGATGAAGAAGTTAAAAAAAATTTGGTCAACAAGTATGGAAGTAATCATCCACCTCTACTTGACGTCGTTGTCTCACAAGAACTCACTGTAACTATATAAGGAACCACTTCTATCAAAAATCAAGAGGAATTATTTGTAATACAATTTATTCCATGTAAACTAGATCAATTTTCTGAACTTGAATGGTTGCATTCTTGGATAGGGAAATGTCATGTAATATAGATATTTTCATAGTTTCAAGCATCTCAAGGAGGACATCTTTCACTAAACTTACCTCCTCAACCAATGTTACATGTTCGACAAGTTCTCTTTTGGAAAGAGGAGACACCTCAACCATCAATTGATGCTCTATCTGACACTCTATTGTATGATTTACATATTGGATAATGAGACAACACATATGACATAGAGCGAGGCGAATACGATCCTCAATGTGAATCTCCCTCAAGGCTGTGAACCTATATATCAATGTTATGATTTTAATTGATGATGAGGCAAGGATTCTAATTGAAGATGATTGTATCCTCTTATATTTATTTGAGACTATGATTTCATTATTTGAATGTTTAAAACAATTACAATTAACACTTCAAAAAATACAATAAAGAACACTCCATCAACACTAAATTGACTTACAGTAATTAACAGTTGCAACTGACTTGTTAAATATTTAGTACTATTAAAAAACAATTGCAATTAACACTTGAAAAACACACAATAAATAACACTCCATCAAGACTTATTTGACCTACAACAATTAGCACTTGCATTTTATTTTTTCAAGAATTAGTACTATTAAAAATAATTACAATTAACACTTGAAAAAAGAACAATATATAACACTTAATCAATTCTAAACTTACTTACAACAATTACCACTTGCAATTCACTTGTTAAAGATTTACTAGTACTCAAAATAATTGCAATTGAAACTTGAAAAACCAAAAATAAAGAACAACGCATCAAAATAAAAATTTCAAAAAATAAAAAATAAAAAATACTCGATCGGTTTATAGCCTTAGTAAAGTTAAAAAGAATTTACCTGTATGTTTTTGGTGTCTTATATTTTCAATGTCATCATCTGTTACAATGTAACCTGCACTAAAGATGCATTGATAGAAGCATGAAATAAAGTAAGTCATATGTTTATTATGACATTAAAAAAATTGTTTAACGCTGTAAGATCATGATTTCCCAAATCAAAATGGAGTGTTGAAAAACACAGATTATAGCAGTTAAATGGCAGTATTGAGAAACATAATTACATGGACCTTAAATCATCAACAACTCATGCTCAAGTCTTCACTGCCTCACATACCTGCAAAATATCGTAACAACTGGTAGAAGTAACAATATTACATAAGTTCTTACACTTGATATTCTTACACATACATATCTATGCATACACACACACATACATATCTATACAAATATATGTATACTTACATACATACATACGTACGTACGTACCTACATACATACATACATACATACATACATACATACATACATACATACATACATGCCTACATATATATGTACAAATTTATATTGAATATATGCATTCTCAAGTTTAAATTGACTATATGCATTCCCAAGTTCAAATTGAGTTTACATGCATTCCCAATTTTTCAATGACTGTATGCCTTTATCTTCATATGTGGAGTATACAAATTTGTCTTTAAGCATTTAATATATACACAGGTCTAAAAGCAATTGAGTTAAAAAACATTACAAGATTAAAAGCAATTGAGTTTACCATGATTAAAAGAAATTTAGTTTATCTTCATACATATTAAGGTGATTAGGTATGGGGTAAGGAGAGGTTAATTAGGGTCCTCCGTTGGGTTTAATTAAATGGGGTCATGATCAACGCAATGGAAAATTTAATTTAATTAAAATAACCCCTTCACTGATGTTGTATTTTGTATCCTACTGACAGGGTCCACATTACAAACAACTTATAATATTAAAGCATGTAACTATATTAGTGACTCATACATTTATTCATTGAATGCATTACAAAACAAAGGCTACACTATGTTGAATTAGTTTTGTAATGTATTCATTGAATACATTACAAAACTAAGGTTGCACTATACTGACTTAGTTTTGTAATGTATTCAGTGAATATGTGGTACAGGAGCACCTATAGAAATTAGGGTTAAAATCCCTTAAGAACATTTTGGATTTATTTAAATTGGTTTGTAAGGTGTTTTTCATTCACTCTTGTAATGACCGAGTGAAAATGGGTCCATTTGGTGAATAAACAACCTAGTTTCTTAGATGCATGTTTTTAGTTTAATTGTGTGTGATAACGTAGTTTGTAAGCCTTTAGAAATCCAATCAAGGCATTAGGAACCCTAGATAAGTTTCTCAATTATACAGAAGTACTTAACATGTGTTGTTGATGCTCGGTACTGATGCTCGGTAATGATGATGCTCGGTAATAATGATGCTCAGTAATACTGGTGTTGGGTAATACTGGTGCTTGGTAATACTAGTGCTCGATCATACTGATGCTCGGTAATGATGTTTCTTCCTACTAATGGTACTTGGTATTGAAGCTCGGTACTGGTGCTTAGTATGTACTACTGTTGCTTGGTAAATTCAGTTACAACGGCCTAGGAAAAGTGAATCTTGTCTTTATTGGACAATATGGCCAGTTATAATGGTTCCTAAAAAGATTCTATTGAATTGAGTGGGAATTTAAGACTGTTCTAATAATGGGAAGACTATAAAAAGATCTTCCAAGCCTTCATTTCAAGAGAGTTAGAAAATAGAGATTGATAGTGCGGGTTGAAAGATTTGGGTACACTTTTGTATGGTTTTCTTATTTTCCAGTTACTGAAAAGTTGCAGGTTGTGTGTTTAGTGGTTGTTGTTTACTCTGTGTGCAATTATTTTAGTCCTTTTCTTTCATTTTGCAAGTTGTAAGCTTCTGTCCCATTATGGTTATAAATATTGAATGGCCCCTCAAGGTTCTTGAGTCCATAGTGAGAACTATGTGTTTAGATGGAATTCGAGAGGAGCCCCTGCACATAGTTTTCTTTTCTTTGTTTGTGGTAGGAGAAATGCTAGTCAGGATCTTGAAGTTCTTAACCTAGGTGAGCTCAATAATATTCTATCTAGGGAAGAGAGTGAAAAATATGTTATGAGTGTTTTGGCTAAATGAGTCAGTTTAGTCAGGATGAATCTATTCTTGTAGGTTCAGTGAGTGTGGAAGAGTAACTTGTTGATGGGAACTGAGTTTTTGGAAGGAGGTGAATTTCTTAGTGACTTACTTCAGATTAGGATTTGAATGTACGCTAGGAGGTCTAGTAGAGAGACCTTCGAGTAGAGTTAGGCTGACTCTATAGAGAAGGAACCCAGTCAATCCCATCAATATGTTGCAAAACTAAGTTAGGGATGTGAAATATGAGACTATGAAGCTTTTACACTTCTAAGTATTGCATAAAGTAAAGAGGTTGATTAGTAATTTAAAAGAAACTATCCAATGAATCAACTACAAATAGAAAATGAGTGGAAATTGGATTCCAGATATAAAAAGTGCACTATGTTGAGTTTATTTTTGCAATGTATTCATTGAATACATTAAAAATAAATTGGACACTATGAAATATGAGACTATGAAGTGTTTATGCTTCTAAGGAATTCATACAATAAACCATGAGCACAATTCAAGTAGATATCTTTATTAATTGAAAACAGGTTAAGTTGACATTGACTATATGCATTGTTAAGTTGACATCAAGACTATATGTTGATTGTTAGGAATAGATTTGAAACTACAGTAAGCAGTGAAAGTAGTTAATTTGTAATGAAAACATGCAGTAAGCATACATTAGGTATACAAAAACAAGGAATGAACAAGAAATAATTGTGATAGCCTACTAGTCTGAACAAGACAATAGACTATGCAGACTATAGTGAATAAACCACTAGCGGTCAGACATGGAATTTTATGTGGCACTATATCCTTCTTATAGGAATTTGGTCATTGAAGAAGTGGATGGTCAATTTGAAATTTGAATTGTGGTGGGAAAGTATCAGTTTTGTAATGTATTCAATGAATAAATGTAAAGTTACTATTGTAATGTATTCATTGACTACATTATTCATTTAGTAAATTACAAACCTAAGTCAACACAGTGAAATATGAAAATACGAAGCTTCCAAGCATTAAAAAGAACTTATAATTGAAATACATGTAACCATATTGACCAGTATATTTTTTTTATTGAATACATTAAAAAATTAAGAGAATACATTTGACAAACAAGTCAATGAGGAATTAAGAATGCACACAGACAATGTCAGCTTAGTAAATGAGAGTGGTGGACCGAAACCCTTGTCACATACAGAGAAATGATGTCAGCGGGAAGCATTCGAGGGAGATGAATTTTCCACAAAATGAAAACCCCAGAGAAAACCCCATATTTAAAACCTAGATAAACTTGATGAACTATAACTGATTAAATGTTTGAAGATGATAAGTTGATGATCACCGAGACGCAAAAGTGAATGCAAGACATTAAATCAATTAATGTATTGTATTGTCATTGATGTCAACTTGACATAATCTGATTGGTCATACACATATTTTCATAGACTTCAAGAGATAAACAGAAAAATTTTATGTTGTCCATAAAAGATAAAAGTCCAGTATACACCGAGTGACAGTAAACACCAATGGATAGTGCACACTGATGGACAGAGAACACTGAGAAATTCATAGTGTATACCGAGAACCATAGTAATTGAGAAAGTGGTTACCGAGCAAGAGCTATTTACTGAGCGTAACTAGAGTGGTCACCAAGATAACTAAATTTGTTATCGAGCGTAACTGAAGTCAATGACTAAGCTAACTGAAGTTGATCACCGATCAGAACTGAAGTTCAAGAATGACAAAAACACATAGCTGGCAGGAGCTATATTTAGATTGACTGGTTAATTTCTTTATTTTCATCGATTAGTTGAACTAAATAAAAATAAGAGATTTAAAGCACATTTTATTCATAGATAACAAGGAGAGATTTGTGGAATAAAATAGAAGGAGATATTTATGTATTAAAGAAAGAATGGCAAGTTTTACGAATCAAGAAGTGATCTACAATGAAAATAAAGAAATTGAGTAGCTAATCATGTCTATATAGAGAGACAAGTAATTCATTATGAATAAAGGAATGCTTAATATAATTTTGGTGAAGATAGAATTCTTCATGCAGATCTAATCATATTGGCTCAAGAACAAAGCCAAAGAAATTCCGCAGACACCGAGCAATAGAGGACAGAGCATTCACCGAGAAAAAATAAGAAAGAAGGGGAAAAAGGAATTAAAAAGCATATTGATCAAAGAGGTATTATTGGACTAGCAATAGATCTAAATATTTGCAATATTAAGTTGTATTTTGAATAGATCATTTATTGTATCAGTTTAACAATTGATTTAGAAAATCTCTTAACCGAGTGGGATTTAACCATCCTTATTACATTGAGATACTCAAGAGTATCAAAAGGTTTTCTTGTTGAAAGCATAGTGAATGCTAGGTGAAAAGACAAATTGTTAGTTTTGAATCCTTTAACAAGGTCTCACTTAATGGTGTGTTTTTAACCTTTAACAGTGTTGGCTCTTCATCTAGCTCACTTCAGAAGAGTGAAAATTTAGGGTTACAAGTCCCAAGTAGTTTCTCCCTTAACAAGGTTTCCATGTTAAAAATCCATCGATCAAATGTGTATTTCTTTCATTGCATTGATAGTTTACTTTACACATTAACTAAAACTGGATTAGTCGATAAACACTAAGTTTAATTGTTGCTACTCGTTAAAGGATAGAAAAGATAAATAGTATATCTTAATGAGTAGTATATATTTATTAAAGTTATTTAAGGCATACATCTTAATGGACTGAAAGATAACTATAGGATATTATATTTGAGATATAAATGTTTGGTTGAGTTTTTGGAATGATATTTAAGGTCACTGATTCACCCCCCCTCTCAGTTATTCTAACAATTGGTATCAGAGCTTTGGTGCTTGGAAGAAAAGTTTAAAGGGACTTAAGCTAAAGATCACAAGATGAGTAAAATGGATGTGCCTAAGTTGAACAAAGAAAACTTTGAATCAAGGCAAAGTAGGATAAGAATTCATCTATGAGGCATTGGAAATGATGTCACACAATACTTGGATACCAAATATGTTGCACCTACTGGAAATCTGATTGTTGATCAATTGAGAGAGAAACATGAACACAATTCTTTGATGATAGAACTTCCTTCTTCACTATCTGATGTTGAATTTGAAAATGTCAATTCATGCACCTCTACAAAGAAAATGTGGGACAAAATCAAGCTAGTACATGGAGGAGAAACCAATGTTCTAAGAGCTAAAGTTGAAAGCCTAAGAGGAAAGTTTGATGACCTAAGATTGAAAGAAGGAGAGAACATCACTCATTAAAGTGAAAGAATCAAAGAAGTTGTTAATGATATTCAAGGAGTAGGAGGAGTACTTGAAGAAGAAATAGTTGTAAGTAAAATTCTTAGAACCTTACTGCCTATTTATGCTATTAGAGTAACTACAATTCATGAAATGAGAGCAGTATAAAGTATCAATGTTACTCTTGATAGTTTGATTGGTAGAATCATTTCATTTGAGATGAACAACTATGATAACAATGTCTTACCAAATATTGAGTCTGCATTCAAATCTTCTCTGAAAATAAGCAAATCTAGTCATAAACACACTATGAGAAATGATAGTGATAGTGATAGTGATGAACAAGAACCTGATGAACTTGAAGCACTAATGGATAGAAGATTACATAGAGGTAAAGGAAGATACAAAGGTAAATTACCATTGGTCTATTTTAAGTACAAAGAAATTAGACATTTTGTTGCTAGATTCCCTAACAAGAGAAAGGATGAAAGAAACAATGACAAATCTTATGAAAATAAGTTTGACAGAAGTGATGACCGAGACTACAGAAGCAACCGATACTCTGACAGAAGATATAACCGAGACTATAAGGACAAGGCAAGAAGGCTTATTACCTAGTTGAGAACAAAGCTGAAAGTATTGACACTAATTCTGATGAAGATGTTGAGGTAGTATTTGCTTCTATGAAGAATGATTCAGACAAAGAAGAAAGGTATGTTGAAACTACACTCATATATAAAATTAGAAAAAATGATGTCTAGATTATTGATAGTGGATGTACTCATCACATGACTGGAGATAAGGAAAATTTTGAAACTTTTGAATATTATAATGGTGGATCAGTTAGGATGGGTAATGACTCACCTTGCCTAGTTGAAGGAAAAGGTACCATCATGTTGAATAAATCAATCAGGTGTGAAAATGTATATTGGGTAAAAGGACTTAAATATAATCTATTGAGTGTTTCATAGATGAACAACACAGGACACCAAGTTGCATTTGAGAACAAAAAGGAAATGATCTACAATGGAACATGAAGGTTGATAGGTATTGGTGAACAAACAAAAGGTAATCTTTTATATCTTGATAATATTGAGACCACTTGTTTGTTGGCTAAAAATGAATACGTTTGATTGTGGCATAAAAGGTTATGTCATGTGAATTTTGAAAACATGGTTAGGATAAGAAAGAAAAGAAAAGTAAGAGGCTTACCAAGTATGTTAAAACCTGACCATGTTATGTGTAAGAATTGTCAAAAAAACAAAAATTGCAAAGTCTAGTTTCAAGAGCAAAACCTACACATCTAATACTATGCTGGAATTAGTCCATACTAACTTATGTGGACCAATGAGAACAAATATCTATTATGGTGATAGATACTTCATATTATTTTTTGATGACTATTCTAGGATGATGATTGTCATGTTCTTAAAAGATAAATCTGAAGCATTTAAGATGTTCAAATGGTATAAAGCTAAGGCTGAAAGGAAAACTGGAAAAGAACTAAAATATTTAAGATCAGATAGAGGAGGAGAGTTTATTTATGGTGAACTCACTAACGTTTATAATGAGCATGGAATTACAAGACAGGTTTATGCACCGAGAACACCACAACAAAATGGGATTGTTGAAAGAAGGAATAGATCAATTGTTGATTATGCTAAAACACTGATGATTGAAAAAGGCATCACACAAACATTCTAGAGAGAATTGGTAAGTACTTCTATGTATACACTGAACCAAGTTCAATTGAAGAAAGACACCAATAAGACACATTATGACCTATGTTATGGATACACACCAAATGTGAGTTAGTTTAGAAATTTTTTAAGTCAATGTTATATATTGAAAGATGATAGAAATGGGAAAATTGACTCTAAAAGTGATGAGGGAGTATTTCTAGGATATTATACTAAAAGCAAAGCTTATAAATGTCTGAAAAAATCTTCTAACAAAATCATTGAAAGTGAAAATGTTAAAGTGGATGAATTTGCTGAGAAAAATTATGAGGAAAGTAGAAAGGAACCAAAATATTACAATATATTTGTCTACATAGAAGAACCTCACACCTTGCCCAAGCGAAAGAACAATGCAACCGAGCAATAGGTTGTACACACCAAAAATCAGGAAAATGATCACAATGTTAAACCGAGCAATGAAGAGAAAAATGAAGGTCAAAATGATGATTAGAATGAGGAAAAAAGATCTGAACCTCTACTTGGTAAATATGTCAGAAGACACCATCCATAGGACTAGATCATTGGAGACAAAAGAGAAGGAATGAGAACAAGAAGAAATTCACTTAACACTAGATGTTTGATTTGTGATTTTGAGCCTAAATCTATTAATACTGCACTTGAGAATAAAGAATGGGTTAGTGCAATGAATGAAGAGATTCAATAGATTGATAATAATAAAGCATGGACATTAGTACCTAGAGTGAGTGACAAAAATTTCATTGGTACCAAATGGATTTTCAGAAACAAACTGAATGAGAATGGAAAATTCACAAGGAACAAAGAAATAATAGTATGCAAAGGGTATGCACAAGAAGAAGGTATTGAATATGGACAAAAATTTGCACTCATTGCTAGAATAGGAGTAAGAATTATACTTTCTTATGCTTCTTTCAAAGGATTCAAAGTATACCAAATGGATATTAAATCTGCATTTCTGAATGGAATACTAGAACAGGAGGTACACGTTGAACAACCTGAAGGGTTTGTTGGTCCTAACAAGAGGAACATGGTTTGTAGACTACACAAAGCCTTGTATGGATTGAAACAAGTACTATGAGAATGATATGAAAGACTTCACTCTTATCTCATTAGTATTGGATTTGCTAGAACAAGTGACAATAGTAATCTATATTTGAAAGGACATAGTGATGATAAGATTTTGATTACTGAGATATTTGTTGATGATATCATATTTGTAGGTAATGATATGTAATGCAAGTCATTTGCTAATGAAATGGGAAAATAATTTGAGATGTCAATGTTTGAAGAGATGAAATTTTTTCTTGTTCTACAAATTCTACAACAAGATGAAGGAATTTACATTACACAATCCAAATACATCAAAGAAATTATGAAGATATTCAAGATGGATGACTGCAAACTAGTTGGAACACCTATGGAATCTAGATGAAAATTGACAAAGGAAGACAAGCCAACCGAGGTAAATAATACCTTATACAAATCTATGATTGGAAAACTAATGTATGTTGTACACACTAGACCTGATATAGCACATGCAGTTGGTAAAGTTGCAAGATTCTCTACTAATACCAAGGAATTACACATGACTGCTATAAAAAGAATTTTGAGATATCTGAAGAATACAGAAGACTATGGTTTGTGGTACAATAAAGAAGGAAACTTTGAGCTACAAGTTTATACTGATGCTGAATGGGCTGGAAATATAGATGATAGAAAGAGTACTATAGGAGGAGCATTCTTTATGGGTGACATACTTGTCACATGGATAAGTAAAAATCAAGGATGCATATCACAATCAATTGCAGAAGTAGGATATGTGGTTGTTGCTGTAAATTTATCTAACATTGCATGGATCAAGTAATTTCTAAAAGGTATGAATGAAGAAATTTATGACCCAGTAATTATCTATTTTGATAATACTAGTGCTATAAACATTTCAAAGAACCATGTGATGCATGATAAGACAAAGCACATAGTTATTAAGTATCATTACTTGAGGGAACAAATAAAAGAAAAAAGAGGTGATACTGGAATATGTACAATCCAAAGAACAACTAGTAGACATATTCACAAAACCACTGCCAAAGGATACATTTGAGTACTTGAGTATTAAACTAGGGATTCAGCCCTTGTCTACTAGTCACTAAGCTAACTAGGAGGCTATATCAACCTACACATTATAAAAAGATCAATAATGTTGATGTAAGATGAAATATGGACTACAATGACATATCAGTACAAGAAGGAACTTGTCTAAACCACATAACAAAGCTATTGTTGGATACTACAGAGTTGTATTGTTGATGGAGAGGAGATTCAATGATATATATTTTTCTTTGGCATTACTATCAAAGGGAGAGAATAAATTCAATGAAATATCCATCAAGAAGAAGTACATCCAGAGGGAGAGAAAGAAATATCCATCAGGGAGAAGAACAATAGTCAAAGGGAGAGAAAATATTAGAGAACAAAATTTCTATAAAGGGAGAGAAAGATCCAATGATGATGATGAGAAAGATATTCAATGAAATAACCATCCATCAAAGAGAGAGAATTAAAGAAATTTAACACTGCATATCTATCCAGAAAAGGGACAAGAGATTCTACAACAAAGGGAGAGGCAGAAGCAGAAGATAGAATTCCTACACCTATCCATTGAAGGGAATGAAGAAAGGGAAAGCACCCAACAAGAATCAAATCTAAGCTAGAAGAGCTTACCGAGACTCGGATATTTGAATTAGTTATAGAACAAAAGGTTGGTATGTTATGACATATCTCATACTACATATTTCATAGTATGTTTCCCTCAATGCCAAAGGGAGAGATTGATGAACTATAAGTGATTAAATGTTTGAAGATGACAATTTGATGATCACCGAGATGCAAAAGTGAATGCAAGACATTAAATAAGTTAAAGTATTGTATTTTCATTGATGTCAACTTGATATAATCTAATTGGTCATACACATATTGTCATAGAATTCAAGAGCTAAAGAGACAAATTTTATGTTGTCGATAAAATATAGAAGTTTAGTATACACCGAGTGATGATAAATGCCAATGAATAGTACACACAGATGGATAGAGAACATTGAGCAGTTCATAGTGTATACCAAGCACCACAGTAAACAAGAAAGTGGTTACCGAGAAAGAGTATTTACCGAGCATAACTGGAGTGGTCACAGAGCTAACTTAAGTTGTTACTAAGTGTAACTGAAGTCAATGACTGAGCTAACTGAAGTTGATCACTGATCAGAACTAAAATTCAAGAATGAGAAAAACACTTAATTGGCAGGAGCTATATTTAGATTGACTAGTTGATTTCTTTATTCTTATGTATAATTTGAACTAAAGCAAAAGAATATATTTAAAGCATGTTTTATTTATAGATAGAAAGGAGAGATTTGTGGAAAAAAATAGGAGAGCTTTATGGATTAAGTAAAGAATGACAATTTTTACAGATCAAGAAGTGATCTATGATGAAAACAAGGAAATTAAGTGGCTAATCATGTCTATATAAAGAGACAATTAATTCATTATGAAGAAAGGAATGTTGAATATAATTCTGGTGAAGATAGAAGTCTTCATGTAGATTAGATCATACCGACTGGAGAATAGAGCCAAAGAAATTATGTAGATATTGAGCAAAAGAGGACAGAGCATTCACCGAGCAAAAGGAAGAAAGAAGGGGAGAAAAGGAATTGAAGAGCATATTGATTAGAGAGGTATTATTGGACTAATAATAGATTTGAATATCTGTAAGATTAAATTGTATTTTGAATAAATCATTTACTATATCAGTTTAACCATTGATTCAAAAAATCTCTTAACCAAGTGGAATTTAACCATCCTTATTGCATTGAGATACTCAAGAGTATCAAAAGGTTTTCTTGTTGAAAACAGAGTAAATGCTATGTCAAAAGAAAAACTGTTAGTTTTGAATCCTCTAACAAGGTTGCACTTAATAGTGTGTTTGTAACCTTTAACAGGGTTGGCTCTTCACCAAGCTCACTTTAGAAGAGTGAAAATTTTGGGTTACCAATCTCAAGTGGTTTTTCCCTTAACAAGGTTTCCACGTTAAAAATCCATGTGTCAAATGTGTATTTATTTCATTGCATTGATAGTTTTCTTTACACATTACTAAAGTTGGATTGGTTGATAAGACTATGTTTAATTGATGCTACTTGGTAAAGGCTAGAAAAGATAAACAATATATCTTACCAAGTAGTATATATTTTTTAAAGTTATTTAAGGCATACATCTTGATGTATTGAAAGATAAGTAGAGTATATTATATTTGATATATAAATATTTTGTTGAGTTTTTGGAATGATATTTAAGGCCATTGATTCACCCCCCACTCTCAGTTATTCTAACAAAACCTGGTATGTGTGAAATAATGATAAACCCAGAGAAACAGTATGTGCACAATAATGATAATC
>JAGRRI010042740.1:0-18128 GCA_018584345.1 Thuja plicata
AGGGAAATCTCCCTTTGAATTAGTGTATGGTGTTTAGTATAGAATGTCTGTGAATAATTTACTTCCATTTTACAAGTTCATCCAAGATTAGGAGCTAGAAGTCTCTAAGCCAATGCAAGAAAGAATGGTGTAGCTAGTGGAGTTGGATGAAGTAAGAAGAGATATTCAAAAGGAAAATATCAAATTATAGAAAAAGATGAAATACATTTTTGACAAGAGAGCAAGTGATAGGAAGTTCCAACCGGATGATCTACTTCTTCAATGGAATGCAAGAGCTAAGGACAAGGGAAAACATAGAAAATTTGGGTCCCTATGGTTAGGCCCCTTTATCATTCATCAATATTTTGTAAAGTATTCATATCTTTTAAAGAATATGGATGGAGATGTATTTGAACTTCTAGTGCATGGACAATTCTTAAAACCTTTCTTCAATTAGTTATGCTTTACATGCACAGTAGTTTTGTATTTTATTTATAGGTGTGTTTGCTTTCTCTTATGTGTTTCTTTCCTAGTTGTGTATTTCTTTTGTAGTAGGTTAGTGCAGTTGTGGTCTACCTTCTAGAGATCTGTTATTCTTTCTATGAACTTGCATTCAAGCATCATCAGAGAGGGACATTGTCGGATATATTTCTAGTTTTTTGAGTCTTGCTAAAATTGTTGGGTTCCTAGTGTCATTTTTGTCTAAATGTGTCTAGTTCTGCTCAAGTGTATCATCAAATTTTCCCGCAAGTGTTGATTTCCAAGAAATGGATTGCAAAAATGATTAAAAAAAACCATAACCCCTAGATCTCTTGTGAAATAAATATGTTTAAATCCCTACACCTTCAAGATTTGTTCTACTTTACAGTTATGTTTTTAGACATGTGCCCTTTTGGAGTTTTTCTTGGTCATGTGATCTCGTAACCAAGACCAAATATTCCTTTTGATCTAGAGACTCAGTGCAAGATTTAGTCATGTTATCTCAAGAAGGAAATAATATGCTCTCAAAGATTGTGAGATTGAGCGTAGGTAGTCCATCTTGGTCTAAATATTGTGGTTGGTGTGTGATCTCCTAATTAACTCATGAGTTAGTAAATCATTTGGAAACTTTGAGTTTCATTCAGTCACGTAATCTTGAAATATTACAAAGGTCAAGGCAAGGTTAATTTTTCATTCAGTTATTGAATCTCTGAATGCACCTGGGGTTAAGTGAAATCTCACGAGATTAAGCGAGGATCATAGATGTTTTGTTGGTTGTGTGGATGGATTTTTATCTTGGAATTAAAGTGTAGTTAAGTGAAAAGTCTCAAGATTCAGTGCAGGCCATTAGATTAAAGGAGAATTGAGGGCTAGCACATAATCTTAGGAAGAATGCATCAAGTAAAAAAAATTTGTGAGACTTAACGTTGATTGTTCATTGGGAAACGATCTGAGGGCTAGCGTGTAATCTCCAAACACAACCTGAGTTAGAAGATTTATTTAGCTACTTAGATATTAATTCAGTTGTTGAATCTCCAAATAAAACATGGTTAGCCTTGGTTAAGTCAAAGCTAGTTTAAATCTGTTGTGAGTGAATCTAAACCGTTGATCAAGATCACATCTTGTGGTTGGTGGTGAATCGCTAGAAGCAATAAAAAGTCAAGGATCATTTAGTGATCAATATATAATGTCTAACTTGTAGATATGTATGTAAGTGGCTAAGAGATCTATGGTGTTCATGATATCTTAGAATAAACCCAAGGGTGATAAAATTATCTAGCGACTCAAAGATAGGCTTTAGTTGTGTGATCTCATAACAAATTGGAGTTAAGGCCAAAGATTGGGAGATTCAGTGTAGGTCGTAGATTGAAAGGAAGATCAAGGGTGGTCACGTAATCTCCAAAAAAATTAAGAAAGTACAAAATGATCTAGAGACTCAATGCAATGTATAGTTCAAGATCTAATCATGTGGTCTGCACGTGATCTCAAAATAAACCCAAGGTAAAGTGAAACATTAAGTGATTTTGAGTTTACTCACTCACGTAATCGCTGAATGACTTAAGGTTAAGTTAAGATAAGAGATGAGTTGAAATTAGAGATCTAAACCATTGAAATGACTCTAATCTAGTGGTGTGCACATAATCTTAGATTAGATCCATGGTTAGTTGAAATGATCTGTGACTTAGAGACTTAGTCAATAGATCTCTAAATAGACTCAGGGTTAAAACAAGGTTATTCTTTTTCCTTAGTTGAGTATTATCTGAATAAAGAAAGGGCTAAGAAAACCATCTATAGACTTAATGTAGGTCACAGACGAAGAAGAAGATCTTGTGGTGGGCACTAAATCTCATGATGTAACCTAGATCAAGCTAAACTCTCAGTGACTTGGAGATAACACAGTCATGCAATCTCTAGATACACTATGGTAAGATTATGGTAAAAATGTAAGGGTTTGTTCTTACACCATAAGGTAAAAAGGTTGGCCTATTAAAAGGAAAAGATCCTGATTGGGTGTAAGAAATCTGCTAAGCTATGAAAAGTAAGAAAACAAGCCAATCATATCGATTTTAAAGCCTTTTCACTTATGATAGGGTTTTAAAACTGAAAAAGCACTCATGACCTTTCCCAATTGGGGTATTCAAATTTGTATTTTTCTAGTAATTGATTATTTTACCAAGTGGGTTGAACCAGTTCTAGCTAAGAAGGCTACAAGCATAGTGGTTATTGATTTTTTGATGAAAAATGTTATTACTAGGTTTGGTGTTCCAATCAAATTAGTGATTGATAGTGCCATGTGTCTTAGGTTTGAAGAATTTATTTATTTATGTTATGATATGGTAATTTTAATTTCATATTCATCCCCCTACCATTCATAGGCCAATGGGCAAACAAAATCAAGTAACAAGAGTATTCTGCAAATTTTGAAAAAGTCATTGGAAAACAACAAGAGAGCCTGGCATGCAAAGTTGAAACTTGCTTTGTAAGAAGATAGGATCACTCTAAAGAAGGAAATAGGGAAATATACCTTTGAATTAGTGTATGCTTTTCATTCTAGAATGTCTATGAATAATTTACTTCCAGTTTGCAAGTTCATCCAAGATGAGGAGCTAGAAGTCTCTAAGCCAATGCAAGAAAGAATGGTGCAACTAGTGGAGTTGGATGAAGTAAGAAGAGATATTCAAAAGGAAAATATCAAATTATAGAAAAAGATGAAATACATTTTTGACAAGAGAGCAAGTGATAGGAAGTTCTAGCCCGATGATCTACTTCTTCAATGGAATGCAAGAGCTAAGGACAAGGGAAAACATAGATAATTTGAGTCCCTATGGTTAGGCCCCTTTATCATTCATCAATATTTTGTAAAGTATTCATATCTTTTAAATAATATGGATGGAGAGGTATTTGAACTTATAGTGCATGGAAAATTCTTAAAACCTTTATTCAATTAGTTATTCCTTCCATGCACAGTAGTTTTGTATTTTATCTATAGGTGTGTTTGCTTTCTCTTATGTGTTTCTTTCCCAATTGTGTGTTTTCTTTTGCAGTAGGTTAGTGTAGTTGTGGTCTACCTTCCAAAGATCTATTATTCTTTCTATGAACTTGCTTTCAAAAATCATAAGAGAGAGCCACTATTGGATATATTTCTAGTTTTCTGAGTCTTGCTAAAATTGTTGGGTTCCCAGTGTCATTTTTGTCTGAAAGTGTCAAGTTCTGCTCAAGTGTATCATCAAATTTTCCCAGAAGTGTTGATTTATAAGCAATGGGGTGAAAAAATGATTTAAAAAAAACCCTAAACCCTAGGTCTCTTGTGAAATAAATGTGTTTAAAGCCCTACACCTTCAATACTTGTTCTACTTTGGAGTTATATTTTTAGACATCAGCCCTTTTGAATTTTTTCTTAGTCGTGTGATCTCGTAACCAAGACCAAATATTCCTTTTGATCTAGAGACTCAGTGCAAGATTTAGTCGTGTTATCTCAAGAATAAAATAATATGCTCTCAAAGATTGTGAGATTAAGTGTAGGCAGTCCATCTTGGTATAAATATTGCGGTTGGCATGTGATCTCCTAATTAACAGAAAAGTTAGTAAATCATTTGGCAGCTTTGAGCTTCATTCAGTTACGTAATCTTGCAATCTTACCGAGGTCAAGGCAAGGTTACTTTTTCATTCAGTTTCTAAATATCTGAATGCACCTGAGGTTAAACGAAATGGCACAAGATTAAGTGAGGATCATAGATGTTTTGTTGATCATGTGGATGAAGTTTTATATTGGAATGAAAGTGCAGTTAAGTGAAAAGTCTCAAGATTCAGCGTAGACCATTGGATTAAAGGAGAATTGAGGGCTAGCATATAATCTTAGGAAGAATGGATAAAGTACAAAATTTTTGTGAGAGTTAATGTTTATCATTGATTGGGAAACGATCTGAGGGCTAGCGTGTAATCTCCAAACACAACCCAAGTTAGGAGATTTATTTAGCTACTTAGAGATTCATTCAGTTGTTGAATCTCCAAATAAACCATGGTTATCCTTGGTTAAGTCAAAGATAGTTTAAATCTGTTGCGGGTGAATCTGAACCATTGATGAAGATCACATCTTGTGAATGGTGATGAATCACTAGAATAAATCAAAAAGTCAAGGATTATTCAGTGATCAATAGATAATGGCTAAGTTGTAGACATGTGTGTAAGTGGCTAAGAGATATATGGTGTTCATGATATCTTAGAATAAACCCAAGCATGAGAAAATTATCTAGAGACTCAAAGATAGCCTTTAGTCACGTGATCTTCTAACAAACTGGAGTTAAGGCCAAAGATTGGGAGATTCAGTGTAGGCCATAGATTTAAAGGAAGATCAAGGGTGGTCACGTAATCTCCAGAAAAATTAAGCAAGTACAAAATGATCCAGAGACTCAGTGCAAGGAATAGAACAAGATCTAATCATGTGGTCTGCATGTGATCTTAGAATAAACCCAAGGTAAAGTGAAACATTTAGTGATTTTGAGTTTACTCAGTCGCGTGATCTCTGAATGACTTAAGGTTAAGTTAAGATAAGAGCTGAGTTGAAAAGAGACATCTAAAACATTGAAATGAATCAAATCTAGCAGTGTGCACGTAATCTCAGAGTAGATCCATGGTTAGTTGAAATGATCAGTGATTCAAAGACTTAGTTAGTCACTAGATCTCTAGATAGACTCAGGGTTAAAACAAGGTTATTCTTTTGTCTTAGTCGAGTACCATCTGAACAAAGAAAGGGCTAAGAAAACCATCTAGCGACCCAACATAGGTCACAAATGAAGAAGATCTTGTGGTGGGAACTAAATCTCATGATGTAACCTGGATCAAGCTAAACTCTCTATGACTTGGAGATAGCACAGTCGTGCAATCTCTAGATAGACTATGGTAAGAGTATGGTAAAACTGTAAGGGTTTGTTCTCACGCCATAAGGTAAAAATCTTGGCTTATTAAAAGGGAAAGATCCTGACAGGGTGTAAGAAATTTGCTAAGCTGTAAAAAGTAAGAAAACAAGCCAATCATATCAATTTTTAAGCCTTTTCACATATGATAGGGTTTTAAAACTAAAAAATAACTCATGACCTTTCCCAATTGGGCTAGGAAATGATTAATGTTGAGGCATAGAGAGTTATGACAAAAGTGATTGAGTAACAATTTCTAGGTCCTCAACTAGATTGGTGCATTGAATTCTCAGTGATAAATAGGTGAAGTGTTTGTGCATCTCAATTTACCAAAGTTTTCAAAGTGTAGAGCCAAGAGATTGCATAAGTTTCAGAGCTTTTAGAAGCAAAGAATTGCTTGAGTTTTAGGGCAAATTATAAGGAGAAGTTTGTGTGTGAGAGCAGAATTATTTACTAAAGGTCAGTAAAGATGATCCAAGTAGGACTGAGTGGGGATTCAATCAGTGGGGCAAGTAAATAAGAAAAGGATGACCAGAAAGGAAAGAGGAACTACTCTGATGAATTCGTGACTCTACTACCTTGGACTAACCAAGGAAAATAGTTAAACAATGAACTCCTCTCTGATGATATGTCAAATTATAGAGATCCACTTACTCCTAGGGTTTCTGGTTATTATATTTTCAATTACTTTTATATTAATAAGGACAAACCAATTCCCATATCAAACCCATGGACATCAACTTTAGCAAAGATGATTGTCCCAAATGTGTTCGTAGATGTAGACTTACTGATTGAGATGGCCAGAAAGTATGATTCTCTTTCTAGAACTATTAAGAAAAGTGATGGGACAACATTAGTTACTTTGGATAGGGCATCTTTCATGAAATCCTTTGACATATACCATCCCTGTACCATAGAGATTGATTTATGAAAGTAACAGAATATGTATATTAGAGAAACCACCATTGGTAGCAGATTGATCCAGGCTCATGTGCCAAATCAAATAGAAATTACATATTTTCATGCCAAATTATGTTGTGCCATATTTATTCAAATATTTGAGCTTCTATATGAAGTATATTTCTTATGGGATGTGTAGGGTGTTAAGAATAGATGGGGGCAGTGAGAGGTTGCCTACAAATCTTCTAATGATTATCTTGGATCTTCATAATTCACATGCCAATACTAACATTGACTATATCCAGTATGTCATTGACAAGATGCATTAAGGCCTTATAGATATCCATGAGAAAACCATTCCCAAGTTCATGCATTATTCTATTTTAATGTATTTAATTATGTACTTGAACTTTAACATCATGGACACACAGAATCTGAGACCAAGGATGTTGCTTCATGGCCAACCAAACCCTATACAAATCTAGCTTAGGGTTTGGAACTATACTTAAAATGAGTTTTGTGTTATTTAGAATTGGATTTCATATGCACTTTTAAATTTTATAGGTTTAAATGTGACAAAGGTTTCCAATTAAGGTACTTCAACTGCTCAGACATTTCCAGTATGTGGACAAATGGGTAGGAGATCATAACTGGGGAGATTTTACTATGAGAAGAACTTTACTTTGATGAGGGTTTATGGATGGTCCCAGCCCCTACACATACTTCCAAAATATGTTCCTCCAATAATATTTGTAATGAAGTTTATCTGGTAGCTAATGTGGACAGATAAAAAGAACTTGGCTCCCCACAGGAAGGGTACTTTAACACCCAGTTAATTCAAAATTTATAACTTTATATTTGGGAAAAGAGACATGGATGCAATGAATAACTGATTGGGTTAGTATAAAATGAGTATGTCCTCATACAGGTATGTATACCCAGAAGGATTTATCAAGAGTGCAAAGAAACTATTGACCCCGAGCATAACTTCCATCAAGGAGCATGGGGAATGTGTAGAAGAAAACCTTATAAGAAATATCTTGGAGGATGATGAAGTAGCAAGAAGGGCTGACCAATACCAAGATTTAATAGGCTTGGAGAAAAAATGAATAAAAAAGGGATCCCCTTTGGAGGTTTATTTCCAAGAGTACCCTATTTACAAAGACTCACAAAATGATGGAGTCTTACAACACATTGTACAGTCATCTTGAGGGGCAGATTGAAGACAAGGAAAGAGGCCGTGAGAAGCATTCTTCCTCACAATATGAAGAAGATAGTGAGGGAGGTTATTAAGTTCATATCCCTCCTCCCATGGAATAGCCACGTGTAATAGAACATAATATAGAAGTGAATCTTATAGAGGTGCTTGATAATGAGGTAACTTATGAGCCCCCCAGGAAGAAACAAAGAGTAGAATCAAGGGAACCTTCTCAAGAAAAGACATAAGAGAAGAAGAAAGAAAAGCAAGTGCATTGATTACTAGTGATAGGAATTATGACCACCAGCTCTGGAAGAAAATTAGAGAAGGGAATAAAGTAGAAAAGGATATATAAAAGGAAGTTGAATTACCCCTTCTGTTGTGTGAAGTTGAAAGAGAACTTTACCAAGAAGAGTTCCTAAATGATGATGCATTCATGAAGACAAATGAATTCAATAAATTATTAATTTGGAGGAAGAAAAACAAAGTAGGGTTAAAATTGTAGCTAACAGAGGGTGATTCAGTACCATGTGAAGCCTTACAAGCCTTGAAATATTATGATCCTAAATCATAGACCATGACACCTGAAGAGGCTAGACAACTAGTTAAGGCTACTGGAATGTTGCTTGATCCTAGTTGGGATCTAGCCTCTTCTTTTAGAATTAATCAAATCAAAAGGAAACCTGATGCAAATCTATCATCTGACACACAAGTTAGGGAAATGATCACAAGATGTGAATATGATCCATGATCCCAAACTTTAGCCATGTGGTCTCTGGCACCTAAGATTCAAAAGCCATCCTTGATCAATGTGCAAGAGAAGATGGATGGGGATAAGATCATATGGTCTATCCATAATAATTTTGAATTGGAGATATCCCAGACACTTACCCACTTTGTACACCTTAATAAGGCAAAAACAAAGATGTCAAAAAAATCCCAGAAACTCTTTGATGACTCAAGTGCTGTGGTAAAATATAGGGAAAAGTGCTTGATTTAAATCAAGTCAGCAAAAGAGAAAATCAAGGATTTAATGAAGAAGTTACAAGAGGCCCTCAAATCTATTCTCGCTCCACCCAAAGAAGTTGTGGATACTCAAATAGAGGCCACATAATATTTTCCACTTGGAACAAAGCAAGTTGATAAAGATCAAAATTAAATGGCTTTAGAAGCCCTATGAAAAGTATTGAAAAATAGGATAGATGTCCTAAAAGGTAAATTTGAATTGGTTCATAGTGCTTATAGTAAGCTACATGGCCTAAAGACAGAGGTCAACAGCTATATCACAACTCTGAATCCTTATTTTGGAGCTTGGTCAAGTAGGGGATCACTATTTGAGAGGTTAGAAGCCTTACAACCACATAGGACAGATCTCGCAAAGATTGTTTGTCAAGTGGGAGAGGTAATTGAACAAATTGGAGAAAAATTGTCTTTCTTTAAAGACAAAGCTAATAAGATAAGGGAAAGGATTAATATGTTTATCCCAGATTATAATAGATTTATTCCTCCAATTAAGGGAGAAGATGATAAGATCAAAGTAGTGGAAGAATGGAAAAATGATTTTGACAATCTATTTTCTATTAAGGAGGCATTCATAATAGATAACCCTATCCTACATATGGATATATTCAATAAGACCTTGGATGAATCCTTTGAAGAAGAAAAAGACTTCATGAAGTTTGTTATAGATGTCAAGGTCATAAAAAATGTCAGATTTGATAGGAAGAAGGCACAATTACAGAGTATTCAGAGATTTAAATGGCCTTCAAAGGAAGAAGTTGTACAATGAGATATCATGACAAAGCCCAAGAAGAAAAATCTAGCAACCATTGACCTAGATGTGTTAGATGAGGAGTAGAATCACACCTGATCAATGAGGACATGGAGGGTAATCATCAGCAAGACTAATGTAAGCTAGCTTGTATTGGTGGTCACTAGGTCTGACAACAACCCCAAGAGGTTACCTATAATATTTGTGGACAAAGGTGCCAACTGCCAAAGATTTGAAATCATATCAAATTGTCTACTCAGGTGTGTTCTCCACTTACTAAAAGTGTAACTATTTTTTTTGTCTTCTAGCACTTTTAGGTTAAGCTTAGCCATCTAAAGCTTGTTGCATCCTTGATCTTTAAGGATTCCAAGATGGGTAGTGCTCTTTATATATAAAGTTGTAACATATTGTAAAAGATGGTGAATTTACAACTATGAGGTAGACTTCTTATTTTTGTCTAGTTTTTCAAGCTTTTTGTCTTTCTAAATGTATTAAAGAAGAAGTATATTATTAAAATACAATGGAGTTTCCTGTTTAACATCAACGATGTCTTCTTTTATTTTTTTTATGCTCTTGTATGTTTAATCTATAAGGAATTTTAAATATACCAGTTATAAGGTAATTGTGCGATTATTTGTATGTTTCTTTCAAGGAAGGAGTAAATCTTATAAGCCATTCCAAAGGGATAAATATTAGTGTTAGAATTTCATGCATGGGTTTGGGAATGAGAAGATAGTTTTTAGGGCACTCTATCTAAGCTTCATATGTGTTTCCATTAATTAGTTTCAGTGAATATATATTTCAATTGACTTTTTGCCCAAGATTAGGCACTGGTCTAGGTTTTGATAAGTAGTTATCATCATCAATCTCAAATATAAAAAATCATTTACATTTATGTTATCAAGAACATATATGCTTAATCAGTTGTCTTGAAGAATATAATTTAATTTTTTTATTCTTTGAAGAGAGAATCATTAGGTTAGCCTTCCAGAGTCAAGAACTCTAAAAAGAAGAAGGATGAGAATCCTTGTTTCATTGTTATTTTCTATTCTCAAGTTCATGGTCTGGCTTGTTAATCTCTGCATTAAACTGATCATAGTCATTTACAAGATGTGCTATTAGTTGTTGTAGTAAAAAAATAAATAAAATCAGTGTAGCCCTTGACCCACTGTTAAAGTTGTTGAAAAATCACTAATCTGTAAAAGGTACACCTGCTTGAGTCTATGGAGCTCCAAGAAGAAGGAGGATTAATCCTCATTAATTATAATTTTACTTGCATGAGGAAAGAGTTGGGAATCTAAGAGTCAAGCATTGATGCTATATTGATATTCTTCAAGAAAAATATCTAACAAAACTTATAATTGTCCATTAGTTCCTCAATTCTTGGGATAGTAAACCTGCACTAAATTGTGATTTTGTTAATTTCTCTTGAGTCTGTGCATAGACTCCATTTTCAATCCTTCTTAGGGGCTCAAACACTAGGTACTACACAAGGGAATATGCTCTTAAATGAGTCCTTTATTCAACAATTCTGACACTTTCTTAGTCACTTTTGTACTCTAATCAAGGGTTAATTTGTATGTCATTTTGCTAGGAAGGGAAGCACCAGGGATGAATTCAAATTGATTTAAAATGTCTCCCTAAGGTGGTATCTCATCAGGAAAGTCTCATGCAAATATTCCCTCATACTTATATAATACTGCATCTATCTCTTTAGGTTCTTCCTTGTGTTCTATTTTTCCCTTATGTTTCAAAACCAAGGCATATCCTATCTCAGTCTCCTTCAAGGTTTCTATCATTTATTTTTACCCTAGTAGAATTAGTGTTGACTCTTTTTGTTTATCAAACTTAGGATCCGGAAGAGACTTTTAGATCATACTACCAAGGGTGACCTAGGAGAAAGTGACATACATCCATGTCTAAAATATCATATAAGACCCTATCCTTATATTCCACAATTGAGAAATCTACCCAATCCTTCATATCAATTAGTTTTTTTTTCCCTTTGGTGAGACAAGATACTTAAGAAGAGTTTCCTCCTTTTTGGAGGTTCTTGTGGAATGGGTGCTTGAATCAGGGTCCTCTTCCTCATGAGGCACACTTCTTATGGCTTCAAATCCCCATTAGATGAGTTCACACTTCACATATCTTCATGAACCAAGTTTTTCCTTCTATCTCCTTGCATATTAGACCCAATGTTTTTAGGACATCTCTGAGCGAGGTGGCCCATGTGGTTGCAATTGTAGCACCTTGGGGGACCACCATTTCTTCCTCCAAATTTACCTCTTCTATGTTATCTCCTTCCTCTATAACCTCCTCTTGAACTACTCTCTCCTTGCGTGTTTTCTCTACTAGACTCCTCTTGGATTATGAAACTTTGGCCTCTTCCACTACAAGATTCTCTACCTCTATCATTTCTTCATCTTCCTCTATTGTGCTTCTCTTGTTTCGTATTTATCTTTTCTTCTAAATTCAATGCTAATTGATAGCTTTGAACTATATAAGGGTTGAAATTTTTTAACTCATCCTTAATGTTCATCCTTAGGGCATTTAGGTGTTTGGCCACCTTCTCAACTTCACTTTCCACTATCTTTGACTTCAAGAAATTTTTTTTAAATTAGTTTGTATAGTTATCCACATCTATCTTCTTTTGTCTTAGGCTTTTTCCTCTCCTATGAAGTTGTAATTCATAATAATTTGGTACATAGGCATCCTTGACCTTAGTAACCATCACCTTACAAGAGGAAATCATATTCTTCCCCTCCTTGACCCTTTCTCCTTGGATGAAGTTCCACCTAGTCAATGTTGCACCTTTCAACTTTGATTTTTATATCTAGACTCTTTTATTCTCAGGGATCTCATCACATTCAAAGAATCTTTCCAATGCATCAACCCATTCCATGACCAGATCTGGGTCCATCTTTCTAGTAAACATTGGTAGATCTAATTTACTATCTATGGTTATCCTAGCCACCGGTTTGAGGAAATTCATATGGTATCTTTTTTTTTGATAATCTCTTCTTCTTCTTCTTCTTCTTTCTTAGGTTTCTCCTCTTCGTCTACTCTTTCATCTCTCTTTGATCACCTTTCTTCCCTCCTATCAACTCTTCCTTTCAAACTACTTATCTCTGCTCTCAAACATTGCACTATTTTGGCAAGTTCAACATTGGTTACCCATGTGGGTATTCTTGTGGCCTCTTCTCACTCTAAAGCATGTGAAGACATGTTTAAACAATTTTTTTCCCTTAGAATTATCCTAAGAACTGATACCACTTGATATAGAGCCCTTCAATCTAGATAGTTCAATCTTCAAAGATAGTCTATTGATCCCTTTAAAAGGGCATGTCCTTACACAAGGGTCTCCACACCTTCAAACTTCATTCTCTTATCCAACCATAAATTTTTTTAATTAACACATCTCATTTTTCATTCTCATATCAAAATCCAATCAATCCCTTGGCCCTTTTGGTCACCTAGGTGTGAAAGGAAGGAAACCTAGTTTTTAGGGACTGGACTTGGCTTCCTATTTGTTCAATTATCTTTCTTGGGATAGAATATGGGGGTTCTAGAGTCAGAAAGACCTCTAAGCTCAAAAATAGTGTTTTAAGCCCTTGTAGGCCTCTTGACTAGTAGCCCTATTTAGAGGGTTTTCTAAGAACAACTCTTAAAACTCCCAAAGGACCTTATAAAAGAATCACATATCCAGACACCCTTTTTGAAAATACACCAAACCCTCAAAGAAGAGATCATGAACATTTGTTTCAATCACCATACCTATTAGGCCTATGAGTTGTTCAAAAAAAGTCTTAACCAGTTAGATCCTAAGGATAGTCTAGTGCTTTGAGCATATACCTGAAGATTCAAATAATCCACATCCATCAATGGATTCTATCAGTCCACTCCCAAAGTCTTCCTACACACTCGATCCACAAAAATGTGACCAATCACATGTTCATGCTTGGCCTAGAGCTTGGTGTTGAAAATGGTTTTCTATGACTTCTAGTCCCTAAAATATGGAATCCTATAATACATTTCCCTAAATTTCATTCCCCAAGTGGTCGTAGTGATCCACAGGTGAAAGTTCAAGTTAGGGTCATTCTTGTATGGAATCCTTATACTATATCACAGATGCCTAGTAAAGAAACAATCAAAAACTTCCTGAAATGAATGAATCCAAAGCTCACTATGATAATTAGGAAGGTATTATAGAGGTATTCTCCACCTTGTAAGTCTTCAAATCAAACAAAGAGACACAAGAGACCAACCACCATGAGAATTTGTTGAACACTGAAAAACTAGAATTGTCTTATTTATTTCATCAACACTATAAAGTTGTATAAATCACTATCCTTGATTGAATTTTGTTCAATCAAGTATATCTAGGATTTTCCCAATGTTCCCAAATTTTTTTCAAATGTTTCATACTCTTGGATAAGTTGGAAAGCCGACAAGTGCAAAATGCAACTTTTGCAATTTTGCATCTTTTTGAGAAAATTTTGCTCCTAATCCATTTCATACATTGCAAGACAACATATGGACCCCAAATGGATCCAAAAGACACAAGACCTTATAAATACATGTTCTAGACTAAATGTTTGATCCTTTGAACAAGTTTTACCAAGTGTCTTATACGATTTTCTTACTTGTCAATAGGTCTTACACATGGATCTTATTACATAAATGGATCCCTTGATCCTTAGGACTCCTAACACCTATCAAACCTTAGTTCTTATTTATTTTGGAGGGGTGCTCCTACACTAGGTAGGTACCACACTAACCTCATGGTTAAATTTTAAAGCATTTATAGGACTAAAACAGTTTTGGACACATGTCCTCTAGTTGAAAATTTCAAAGAAAATAACTAACTATCAAGTGGAAAGTCTTGATTCTTTCTCACTGATATGCCCAACTTTTGAGATGATGCTACCTAAATTTGTCTAATATTTGTAGGCATTCAAAAAAATTTGAACCACCTGGATGTTGGGATTCTTTATGTTGAGGAGCTGTATCATCCAAGCTTCTTTCTCCCATTTTAGCACCACCCCTCTATCAGAATATTTTGGAAGTTGATGTTTATAATGTATTGTAGGATTCCATATTTTAGGGAGTAAAGTTTGATGTTTATAATTTTTGTACTGATGGACATCTTGGGGGTATGCACAATCTCCAGATTTGAGCTATATAAATCTACTATGACCTCTTTTTATGGTTCTGAATCCATAGTTGGTAGGCTAAAGCTCAAATCCTTTTCTTTCTCTAGTTCAATATAAATCACCTCGTCATTGGACATTCCCTTTTACTTTTTAGCTTTATTTATGGATCTAGTCACAGGTACTGCAAGGCGGGCTATGATATATTTTTAAGGAGTCATGTGAGGATTTGATTTCTTAATTTTGGGTTTACCTACATCATGTATTATAATAGAGTTGTCAGAAACATAAACTAGACTAACAACCTTGGAGGCCTTTTTAGAAGTTTCTTTGTGCATATTTTGGTGTCTAGTTGTCTTTTGTTTATTAAACCATTTTTTCATCCTTTTGACAACATGAAGATTCCTCAGTTGTATATCATCCCCTTCTTCTATAGACTAGTCAGTCTCAGGTAAATGTTTCTTTTCTATCTATTCATATCCTAAATTAATAATATATAAACCATCATCCATTACTCCTTTTATGTTCATCTTGAAATTTAAATTCACAATTTGTGGAAATTGGAATATTTTCTAGTCCCTACTTCTCACTTCTACTTCATCAGGGTAATCCTCTCATAAATATTTTAGGTGGGTTATAGACAGGAACTGATAATCTTGTTTTAGATTTCTCTTGGAAAATCCTTTATTATCAAACCCTTTCCTAGCCTGGTAGTATTAAAAATCAAATCAACACTAAACATACACTATGTTGATTGCATCTACCAAAGCTCTACAAGAATACAAACCCAAAAAAAAAAGGGAAACATACTTTCATATTCTTCTTCTGGCATAAATTTCTTTACCACCCGGGAGAGTCATCTACACAATTCAACTAATATGAAATAATCAAAATATTACATCGGTAGCTTCACAGGTTCATCTTCAAAGTCTCACACCCAAATGTAAGTAAATTGGGATATTATATGTAGTAGTTACCATAGTTACTAACCAATTTCTAAGCTTCATTTATCATCCTCCTAGTTGGAGTTCTAGTGAGTTAAACATACAAACTTCTGGTGAACACATCATTTACCCTTCTATAATTTTCCTACAACTTGTTTCTTTATAGTATGGGATGATATTCATAAATGACAATGTTATCTGTTTAGGGTTTATGTGGAACTCCCATCAATTCTTTAGTACAATCTAGATAGTAGCTCAGATATGAAGTCATATAAAAATATTTGGCATAAAGGGTAGCCATTTTCAATTTTTCTCTCATGGCCTCTTCTATTACTTCTCCCCAATCCAAAAACTTCTCTCCTTCTAGAATAATCTAGATGAAGAAATACATCCATTTGGGAAACACTTGAGCCTAAGAAGAACCCCTAGCTCTGTGTCATAATAATATCAAATATTCAACATAGGGATTAATATAATCCCCCATAATATTCTTAGGTAGTCGAGAACCTCCTTTTCAAAACTTTAGCAGCCACTTTATAGCAATAGTACTCTGGTGTTTTTGAGCACTCTTGTTGAACCTAGCAATAGATTGAGCATGAGTAAATTTTGAATAGGAACTCTATGATATTTTAAACATGGAAGAGATAGTCTCTCTATCAGTCAATAGTAAAATTTTATCATCCTATTTCTGATGCATTGGTTTCTAACATCAAATCATTTTATTCATTCTGGAACTAGCTCTAGGCACAAAATGGTAGGTGAAAAAGCAACGGCTTCCCCTAAGCCACTTTTTGCAATTTCAGTTGTGAAAGGTTCCTCAGACACATACTTAAACTTATCTTTAAATTCCTCTAATTTGTATCTCATGAGGTCTATATCACTTATCGTTGGGCCTTCACAAACAAAAGTAGCAGCATTGCCAAAAAGATGGAAAGTTGAATTCCTGATATCTATAATTTATTACAACTAGAGAGTGAAATCCATTTCTCTACTGACATAAAGAAATGATTTCAAAACCATAGATACAGAAAGGGATATCTGGACACACCTTGAAGCCAAAAATATTAGCAAAAATCCTCTACACACAATTGTTTTTACCTTCACAACTCCACTCTTGAAACTAACAGTTATTCATAATTTCTAACATTAACCCTTTTGAACAATGATGACGTATAAAATTTTACTATTAGTCGTCGTATCTTCATTCGTGCATAAAAAATCTGATTTTATGTTTTTGTGGCATGCTAATTAAAATTCATCACTTCACTTCACTTCTACCACCTTGAAAAATCATGATTGTCGTAATGCTACCAACTCACCCATTTTTAATGATTGCATGAAGTATGAAACACATCTCTGGAAAGAAAACTTTGATGAGACATTAATTTTATTTCTTTTAGAAAGTCACAAACCTCCTTGAACATTCTTGAATCTTCTTGAACCTTGGTTTGAAATGGTTCATGGGAATTCATTTTCTCTTTTGTTTACTTAGAATCTTAAACCTCCTTCATGTATGCATGTGATAAGACTTTCTGGTGGACAAGCTATTTCCATACTATTGAGTACCATTTAACCCCTCCTAACCTACTCAAGCCTTTAGGAAATTGGATCAAAGTGGTTTGAGGCAGTTCATAATGATTCCAACGTACACAGTGGATCATTAATCTTTAAATGTCGACGTGCTTAAGTATACACTAAGAATTGGTACAACAACATAGACTAGATCAACTCAAAAGGATTAAGTGGGGCTTCACTTTGGGGTTAACCAATGATAAGGAATTACATTTGAAATGACATTTTTTATTTGTGATTGTGAACTTCATTAACTGGTAGAGCCTTTAGAAGAAAAAGAGGACACCACAAAATAGGGGCTAACAATGAGAAACAACTTTGGGAGCTTAATGTGTTTTGCCTTTTTTCTTTTTTCAATGCATCTAATATCTATTGTGGGTTTACATATTTTATAGTATGATGTATCTCTTTAATGAATTTGTTTCCCTTCAAACCTTATGCTTGAAAATATTTATCAATTATAAAAGACGTGACACTTAAGGTAGGTATTCAGAGCTCCCCCTTTCATGGAAACCATTATCTCTTTTTTGATCATCTCTTTTGTACTATTATGTTCTCACATGTACGAACTTATTATTTAGGATCTTTCTCCTTAATGGGATTAGTAGATCCTCCTTACAATTTATTTCTTCCTTGGCAGTGCATATCTTGTATAATGGGGTTAACCACTAAGTATAGATAATGTGTCATCCTTTTCTTCTCCTTTTCTTCATCTTGTCATGGATTGGTATTATTGCATTCAATGGTACATCCTTTTCAGCATGTGATACATTGTTTCATGGAAGATCCTAAATATTTTATTAACAATCTTTTTCATGACTTAAAGGGTATTTCTAGTACTTAATAAGAACCCATATCACATTCATATATTTCCTTCATGAATTTCTCAAATTATATATAATATATTTTCTAGCATGTATATATTTGTTGTACATTAGAATTTATCTCTAATTTGTAGCTTATTTTTCTTGGAATTACATATATATTTTTAAGTAACTATCATTAGGGATACATTACATATAATACATTTCCTTCACACTTGGGGGGAAAGGCTTCATGTATATTATTTTTCTCTCTCTTTTTGTAAGGATCTACTTTCCTTAGTATACTGGCATTTTTTATCATCTAACATTATTTTCCCATAAAGAATTGTTCATTTTGATTTGGTTTTCTTTCTTATACAAGAGGTTTGAAACGTTGATCACAATCTCTTATTTATTT
>JAGRRI010042744.1:0-10295 GCA_018584345.1 Thuja plicata
AAATATTTCCTTGCCCACTTCTCAAACATCTGCAATTTATCCAAATTTACAATCTCTGCAAAGTGCAAAGGCCTCAGAATGTTTCCCAAGAAAATCTTTCAATTGCGAGCCCTCCATCGATGGAAAGGTGAAGAAATGCCCTCATGTACGTCTTACAAGTTGAGCGAATCGTGCAAACTTGTTCTTCAAGCAGGGGATATAACCAAATGGCACGTCAATGGTGAGACTGATGCAATTGTAAGTATCAACATAGTACATACACAAATCCTGTTTTGTATGCTTACATTTTTTGGGTTTGAGTTCAATTTTTATCTATGAGTACCCTCATTCTCAAGTCGCCTGTTTTTACAGTATTCCTTAATTAGCTTAGTTAGCTTTAAATACAGTCTTTACACGTAATCGACCACTTGTTCAAATTCTTTATTTATTTGATTATTGCTGTTATCTTTCTGGGTTGAAGATCATTTGTAAATATCACATGCTTGAACATCACCAAATACAGTAAATATCAAATGAATCATTTAAATTGTTCATAACTATTGACTTAAAATAAGAACGGTGATAGATTTACTATATACTACAATCAATTAATTTAGAAAAGCCAAAAATTTAAAAATCAGATGAAATCTAGAAATAAATACACAAAATCCTCTCAAGATGTGAAGTCGCAGCATGAATCGGACTTCAAGTGCCGGATTGTTGGATGTGGACTCCGATTGTTCATTTCATCTCCCCTTCTTGGTCCCTTCATCTTCTCTTGAAGACTATTGTATATATATGAGGGAAAAATCTTATGTATGTTGCTGCAATGAATTAGAATAATAAAGATTAATGCCTGACTTTCCCATGGATGTAGCCCAACTGGTAAACCACATTACATTCTTGTGTTTGTGTGAAATTATGAGTTTTAAAGTTTGTCTAATTACTTAACAATTGGTATTAGAGCTTGTGAGATCCAAGGAGAGTGGGTTAAGAAGGGCAGGAGCAATGGAAGCAGGATGCGTCACAAGAAGTTTGAGCATCCCAGGCATGGATCCCTTGGATTCTCGCATTGCAAGAGAGCTTGTCATCACAGAGGAAAAGTGAAGTATTTTCAAGGAGTGACCCAACAAAGCCCTGCAAGCTGATGGCTTCCATGGGATACAAGGCAAGCATGACCCACATTGTTAGACGGGTTTAGAAGCCTGTATACAAGCTTCACAAGAAGGGGACTTGGGAGATAGTGACTGTTGTGGAGACTCCACCCATGGTGATTGTAGGTTTGGTGTCCTACACAAAGCCCTGCAAGCTGATGACTTCCATGGGATACAAGGCAGGCATGACCCACATTGTTAGATGGGTTGAGAAGCCTGTATAGCCTGTATACAAGCTTCACAAGAAGGGGACCTAGGAGACAGTGACTATTGTGGAGACTCCACCCATGGTGATTGTAGGTTTGGTGTCCTACATCAAGACCCCTCGTGGTCTCCACATGTTGAACATTGTGTCGGTGCAACATCTTAGTGAGGAGTTAAGGAGACGCTTTTACAAGAGCTGGTATGGTGCAGCCAAGGACGGGAGGAACCTCAAAGAAGTCGGTCCAATCCTTGCAGCAAGAGTCACACAATGGAAACAACACAGATTATGGAGATTTATGCAAGATCAACTTCTTTATTATCATCGAGAAATCAAATATAATGGATCTGCAACATGCAGTCTTACATTCCAGGCATACAGGCCTATTTACAGATAGAAATCCTTACAAATTTCCCAGCTTCAAGCTACAATAGATAATGTTATGAGAGCTGCGCCCTAGGAACAAATTCATAAGCTTACAAAGCCTTCTCAAACCTCAGGTCGGCCTAGAGAGATTACATTTCCCAATGAGAAGAAAACATATTACAAAATATAGGTCAGGACTCAAATCATAAGGAACTCCCTCAAATGAAAGAAACATGAATCGTGATCCCTCAAGTAGGTCGGCCACAAATGTAACAACATCGAGAAATGAGCCTTGAAGCTTCTCCGATCGGAAAATCCTTCGCGAGATCAAAAAAACACAGAATGGCTGTGAAACGTGAAGAACAGTTAAGTCCCACCAAGAATCTGCATGATCTCATACACGAAGTAACCAAAAGAGATACGAACCTAGAAGAAGGTTCAACACGATGCCAGGAACACGCTGTAAGGTGCACAACTGCAAAAGATCCAAGCTGAAAGAATGCTGAAAGAAACTTAGCAACAGACAAACTGGAAACAAACTTTTTTTGGTTGATGCAAGATTGCCAAGATCCCAAGATGCTCCTGCATCAGACACTCAAGGTTATTTGAAAAGTGAGTCCCTCAAATTCCTAAGACTAACGGAAAACCAAGATGGTCAACCTCAGTCTGAGAAATCCATGAAGAATCCTCAGCTGGTCTGTCTCTGCACTTTACAAGATACTCTTTGTACTGCTTGTCTTTCGTACTTCGGTTAATTCTGCTATCCAAAATCTTCTCTATATTCTCTATCTGCTTCGTAGGATATTTCTACTCAATAGCTGATTCATCCTGTTCACAACAATTTGACCATGATACTCATACAAATCTGCAACATTGAATATAGGTGATATATCCATGTCCACTTGTAATTCCACTTCATATGCATTTCCTGAATCAAATCTCTTCAATATTTTACATGGTCCAAACTTCCTCATCTTCAACTTGTTATATGTTCCAACTGAAAATCTACCTTTCTTCAAATAAACCATCACTTCATCTCCTACTGAAAATTCCTTGTCTCCTTTTCATATCAGCTCTCCTTATACTTCTGGTTCATATCTTCCAAATGTTGTCTGCCCTGATTGTGCATTCCACTCATGTGTTCTGCAAATTCTTCTACTTCTGCAATTCTTGATTTCATGACTGATATCCCTCAACTCTGATACTCCTTTAGGATTCAAACTAATAACTATCTCAAATGGTGTCTTCCTTGTACTCCTATTCACTGAATTATAATATGCAAACTCTGCTTGTGCGAGAACTAAATCCCAATTCGTTGTCTTTTCTCCAACCAAATATCTCAGTAAATTACCCAAACTTTTGTTCACTACCTCTGTCTGTCTATCAGTCTGTGGATGCAATGTAGAACTAAACTTCAACTCAGTATTGTAATAGCAACATGTATTCTGAAATAAGAGAATAGGATGAAAGTCCCGCCCTGATTTAGCTTAGTGTAAATAGTAGCTAAGTGTTTTGTTGATTCCAGTTGAAATAAGAGGGGGGATCCTTCCCTTAGAAGTAGGAGAAACTACGTCTCACACACTATGGTTGGAACCATTGTTTTGCAATTGATCCTTAAAAATTGTCAGTTGCAAAATATCCACCCAACACGTGGTAAACAACATATGCAAGCAACATGCAACTCACAAAAAACACATGCAAGTACATATGCAATTGATCCTTAAAAATTGTCAGTTGCAAAATATCCACCCAACACGTGGTAAACAACATATGCAAGCAACATGCAAGTACATGCAATCCTCGAAAATGAGAGACTTTTTCTCAAACCGGGAAATCACGCGATCAAAACCTTCGACCATGCTCATGACTTTTAGCAAAAATATTCGAAGATGAACCACAAAATATTCATAAAATACCTCCAATGATTTTTATTTTAAAAAATCGAAAAACATATTTCTAGAAAAAAATTCTTAATTAGAAGAGGCTCGAATTTTTCTTAAGAAATTTGCCAAATTTTATGAAATCCCATTGACCCGCTCTAATACCATGTTATGGCAAATCGATGTATTAAACAGAAGAGATGAAAACTCCTTATATAGATTTACAAAGACAATGTTTCTAAAAGAAACAATCGTGAACTAAAGACGAAAATAGAAACTACCTAATAAACTAAAGACTAACTAAGATGACCATTAAGGAAACATTATAATATTCTAATAAGTGGCATGTTGTTACACCTCTAAGAAGATCCACTAGACAACAAAAACTTGTTGATAGGTGCAGATATAGTCCATTTAATTTTCACTATTTCTTTGCTTTATCATGTACTAACAGTGAACCTACATCTATGAAGGAGGCTTTATCTTCAAATGAGCATGAGTTTTTGTTAGAGGCCATAAGAGATGAAATCAAGGCCTTGGACAAATGTGACACATGGGATCTAAATTGAGCTGCTTGAAGGGAGAAAAGCCATAGGATGCAAATGTTATTTAAAAAGAAATTTAGAGCAAATGGTAACTTGAAGTGGTATAAGGACATGTTGATGCAAGTTTTATGACCACTTCAACATGCAAAATAGAATGCTTAGTATTTCAAATGAAACACCAAATCTCCAACTCTCTCTTGAATAAGGATGCTCATATGCTAAACAATGTATATGGCAAATGAGACAACCCTAAGGTTCCTTCTTATTGTGGACTTTCACTTAGTTGTAATGATGTGATATGCTAGTATCACAAAGGGACTTACGTTGTTCAATCAATGGATATCAACCACTTCAACTACTTCCAACCAAACTGTTGGCTAAATATTTTGCAAGTCACTAAGACTACAACTTGACAAAACGTTTCTTTTAGGCAACAGTATGTGAGATTGCTCTCTCCTCTCAGCAATAGGGGAGGCTCCCTTCCTACCGCAGGTGGCTTCAAGTAAAACTGAACTTTATAACAAACAGTTCTCCTTGCTACAGTAATACCGGTGGCTCAAGAAATGACTTAAGAACAGTCCTTTAAGACAACGGTCTATTTTATCTATAGATGAAATAACTATAAGAGCTCAAAGTCTTTTATCTTTACTTCAAATGATTACTCTAATTTCGAATGCACAAGAAAGCTCAAAGTCTTTCCTTGAATACCCTCTACTTTGATTAAAGATTCTACCTTTGAAGCCCAAAGTTTTTAGCTTTGAATTGTTGCACCCACTACTCTCTATAGTAATCCCGATCTCCTGAAGCACAAAGTCTTCAAAAAATTTGAATTAAAGTGTTCCAGTGATATAAGCAAGATAACTATTTAATTTGAACAAGGATCAATGAACGCAACATAAGAATACGTTCATTAATGGTCAAGACAACAACTCAAAGTCTGCTAATCTCTATTCCTTTATTCAAATGCTCAACTCTTGTACAATGAAACACAGTTTTCAGAACTCGAGATTTGCCTATAGTTTTCTTGCACACAACAAAAGATGATTATTTACAACGAGCCCTCTCCTTTATATAGGAAAAGAGGAGAGAGAAAAGTGGAGAAGAAAATGGAACCCCTTAACCACTTTGACTTATTCAATCCTTATCCCTAACTAACTGACTTTGACTTATTCAATGCTGCAGGACCTAATGTACTTACAACATGATTACATGGAACAACTTTGCACATGATACTATCACATGCAATTACATCTTGTTCTTACATTACATGTAATCTGTCAATTACAAATTACAAAATACACATTGAAATATTCTAAGTGTTTGACAAGACACGACATCTACTTGCATCATCCTTTGTCGGTCTTTATGTCGCTACTAGATCCCCGGTGATTGATGTGTTCTGGTTGGCGAAAGCATCTCAAACCGGAACTTGAATCTCCATCCTTGATTGTTCTGCATCATAGTGGTGATTGCTGCAAAGCATCTTTGCGTCTCTCTATTTCAGTCTTGAAAGCATTCTATGTACTCTTTATTTAACACTTTCTACCTTCTGGTTCCATCATATGATTGCTTTTGCTTTGTATCCTTGCATCATGGGAAGAATATGAGAAGATCTTTCTTCAACTTGCAACATGAACTTGCATTATTGAGGGGAAGAACAAACTTGATGCATAAGTGAGTAGAAGAAAGATGAAAATGAAGTTTTTATGGAGCATTGCACGTATGCGGACAGCAAGTATGAATGATCTTGCCATTTGTATGGTGGGCTTTTTGAAAGCATATGCATATTGAGGGAAAGTCAAAAAAAAAAGTGGGCTTTTCGCGCAACTCTGCATATTGGGAGTTTTATGCTTGTCTTTTCAATATGGGAATATGAAAAGGTGAGTTTTTTGTAACATCTTGCATATGGGGCAGCACTTAGCATCTTTTTATGCACTCTTGGGAAAGTCATTATCAAGAACGGGGTTTTTAATCCCGACTGCATATGAGAATAAATGACATTCTCATATGCAACTTAGAAGAAGAGAGAAGAAGAAAAAGAAATGAGAAACAAGCATATACAATAATCAAAATCAAATGTACATATGCGTCAAAGGAAAAGAAAAGAAAAACTATACCTTTTCCTTGAAATGCAAAGAAAACAACAATCTTCTCAAACTCACAAAATTCACAAAATTGTGGAAATGAAAGAACTTCGAATTTAGCTTGAGAAGAGAAAAGAAGAGATATATACGCAATAAATTTGAACAATATCTCATGCAAATTAAATGCAACTTCACGAGTCATGAAAGGAGAGAGCCAAATGTCCTCCACACATTTTTAAATTGCTTAAAATCAGCAAATATGGTGGAAGATTTCAACAAAAGTGCCCTAAGCAAATCAAACTCTTCTTCCCTTAAATGCAAATACATTTCGAATTTAAAAGAATGGATGAAAAATGTTTTAAAACAAAGGAAAAACTCACCAAATCCCCAAAGAAACAAGGAGTTGAAGGTGCAGAGATCTATGGCGAAATCCTTGCTCAAAACTGTTTTTCCTTGCTGTGATGCCCTAGGCGGGCTTTCCTTCCCTAAAACACAGCTTTGTATGGGGAAGAAACTCACGTTTTTATGTAAAGTGGGAAACAAAAACCCGTCATGGCTTGCCTAGAGGAGAAATCACTGCCTCTTGTGGAGAGAAAATGAATTTTCATAAAGCAATTTGCATGAAGAATGATATGCAAGTTACCATAAAAACAACGCTATTTACCATACCTCCTTTGATGATGGACTTCAATCATATGATTGCATGTTTAAGCATCTTCGAAACTCATATGCAATCCTCATAAAAAACGACGCCTTGAGTTTCAGGAGAAAAATGTTTTGAAAGGAGGATTACAGGCTTTCTTGGACAAGAAGCATATGTGTTTTGCTTTTGAAATACATGCAATCCCTTCTCAAATCGACACCATGTATCGAAAGGAAAAAAAAATGCGCTTTTTTTCAAAGCAATAACATATGCATTGTTATGAAAATTTGACGCCCTTATTAGCTTATGATGCCACGGGTTTTAAAAGATCATATGCATATATTGTCACTTTAAGTGATATGCAATATGCTAAAAAAACGACGTCCTGTTCTTAAGTTATAAGGAAGCGCGTTTTTATAAGGCAAAAACACATGCAAATAAGGCAAAAATCGCCACTATAAGTTTATGCATTCCAAGCCATAAGCTAAGATGAAAGCATGACGGGTTTTGAGGAAGCTTTTGCATATTGATCTATATGCAATGCTTATAAAATTCGCCACTCATAACTTTTTTGCAAGGGAACACGAAAGCTAAGAGTAAAAAGAGTTTTTAGAATAACATATGTTTTAGTATGCAGCTTCAAAGAAAAACTCCACCTTTCAGCTTTAAGTTATAATAACTTTAAAACATAAGTGCAACCACTCCCAAAAAGCCCACCTTGTAACCTTATAGAGTACGACTTTAAACAATGAATGCATGATTGTATATGCAAATATAATTTAAAAGCCCACTAATTGAAGGGAAAATGTAATATTTTATGTGCGACCTCATGTTTTTAAATGACATGATATGCAGACGAGTTTAAAAAGCCCACTATCATTAAAAAATACAGGCAAAACTTCTCGGAATGACGTGAAATTTTGAAATGGGATTTTAACCCACTACACATATAAAATCAATTTCAACTTTGTCCAGTTAACAAGGAAAAGTCCACCATTTCATAAGACTTTTGCAAGACGTGCAATCTGTCTGAAAAACCCCATTGGTAGGAAACTGAAACGCCTATAACTTGAGCTAGACCAATCCAAACGACGCCTAAGATGGCTCGAAACGAGCGGAATTGCGAAGGCCACAACCTTACGACAAAACCAAACCAAAAACAAAACACAAAAACAAAGAAAAACGAAGAAAAGACAAGGAAGACAAAATGCTCTTAAGAAGTAAAATCAGAGGTAAATCAAGGGATGACTGATTTCCTCAAACAAATCTCTTTCAAAGCATTGAAAAAGATAAATCCTACCAATTACAACCAAATTGCATAGCGTTGTTCAATTTTGTGAATGCAAAATTGAGGACAACACAAACAAACTACAAAGGGATAAGGGTTTCTACATCTAATTTAACTCTAAGAATGCAAGAAACTGTGAATGTGATGAACCCTGCTGGTTGAACCTCAATACAATCTGGCAACTGACTTGTTTTTTATTTTTGAAAGGTTTTGAATTAATTTTTTTTGGCTTTTGAATATATATGTTTTTTTTTTTGAATTTTGAAGATAATTATCAATAACAACTATGCTTGCATAAAAACAAATCCGAACTAACTTGTAAACCATAAAGCAGGAAATGCTTTCTTATTGACTGACAGATATATACAATGCAAGGAAATTGATTTATTAATTGCTGAAATTAAGTTTGCAATTATAAGAGAACCTGGAACTGAACGCACAACCTTTGAATTGATGAAAGCCCTTCTCAAAATGTGAGCAAACCTCCTATGCTGCCGGACATCCAAATCTGGGCAAAAAATGGTCACAAACCCTTGGCGTTTTTGGCCTAGGAATCTCACGCCAAGGCAACAGGGCTCACGTGGGAGGATAGGAAGTACGACCTGCCAAAGTATTGATTTTAATCTGCTATAACCGCTGCAAATACCTGCTACAGGTCAGCCATGAAGGTTCTCTGCATTCACACTTTTATTTAGCATTCAAACTCCCTGAACTTCATTGGTTATGCACATATATGACTTGTAAATGAAGTTGTCTCTGATTTGGAGACTTCAATGGATCTTTCACCACCTCAGAATGCTGATACCATGAAGGAATTCCCATTCTCCAAAGTCTGGTTGCTGAAACCCTTGCACAAATCCCAAGACATCAAAAGCAAAGTCAAAAGCTCATAATCATAATGAGGTCAATTTTATTCCTTGGAGGCTTTTATAATTCCTCAACTTGGTTCGATTCATAAAGCTTCATTAATAAGCCTGTTTAATGACCTTTATATTTGCTTTTGTGTTGACCATAAGTTATGTCATGATAAAGGTGTACTTTTTCATCAAATATAATGGCCCCCTCAATAACATTTATAAAGTTAAATAATAACTTTATAATATAACCATTATAACAATATCATTAAATACCATTAAAATATTAATATCTCCTTGAATATTCATTTTCTCACTACGTCATCAAGAACTGAGGTCAACGCTGCCAATCACTAGGTGCCTAGGTGTCGTGCTAAAAATAGCAACTCCGCAAATATGACTAACTATAAATAGTAAGCCCCCCAAAATGAGCCCAAATAACAAATGCAAAGGCTTGGACCTGAATCCACATAAGCGCCGGTGAGAAGTAATGTCCCATCTTCTCAGGCAACAACTATCAAAAGACCCTCAAATGAAGTATATTAGCTCACGACGGTCGAAATGATGGGCTAACCCCTCAAACTTTGATACTAACTAGAAAGGGGACATTACAACGAATGTCTTTGTGACTCTACTAGACTTGATCTTGTCATTAACTCCACTAAGCTAGTGCAATCTTCTAAGGTGAATGTAAGAAGTTCAAACTATTGCCATTTCATCAACACTATCAATGAATGCATATCAATGTGCAAGCAATAATCGAAGTAAAGCTCATTAATCTTATAGTTGACCACGCAAGGCGAACTTACAATCAAAGTTGCTAATGGTGTCGACTAAGTGAGTTTGTAATGTCCCATATTTATGTTATCTTGGACACTACGTGATCTAATGCAATGTTATGGGTAAGTCTATGTGATTATGAATGCAGAGCTATAAATGTAGTATGACTGGTAATTCAAGTGGTATGAAATGAACTATTGAATGATAAAGCAATTATATATATGACTAGTAATTCCAAATGCTAAAATGGATAAAGTGAACTAATGAATTATGATGCAAGCATGCAGTATAAATGAACAATGTATTATGATGCGACCATTATGCAATGAATGAAGATGGAATAATATATATTTACAACTGTATTCCCAATGCCACAATGGAATACAATGAATCTTAACAAGGCTGCGACTGCAAAAGATACTTAGCAGTTTGAATATATATTAATGGCTGTCTTTAATATAACAATATGGAATATGCACATAGCCTGCGAGCCGTCTCTGATGGACAAATGAAATATATG
>JAGRRI010042756.1:0-11663 GCA_018584345.1 Thuja plicata
ATTCAAGAGAGATTTCTATAAAAGAGAAACTCTTTTCCCTCACAAAGGATCCTAACTTTCTTCTAATGTTACTATACTACATTTTCTTCTCTTTTCTTAGCATTTATCATTTAGCATTGTTGTTTAATTTCAAGGATGCAAATCTAATCATTAGAGCACATTCAATTTGGTTTTTAAAAAGAATCTTTCACTTTTCAATTTGGTGCTTCTAAAATCAATCTTAAGTAGTTTGGATGAACAACAAATTGCATATGCATATCATCTTAGATCATTATCATAGCTTAAAATCCTTCATTTAGGTCTTCGGTGTAGTCACTGAGCTTGCGATGATCTGAGAGAAAGTTCATACTCCTGCCTACTAGGAAGCAACAGGTCGATTCATTCACACATGCAGGATGAATTAATCTATATTCATTTCTGTATGTGATTGAAGATCAATGACCATGTTGAAGTGCACTGCTAAGATAGAAGGCCACTTTTATCACACACAATACAACTTATCAAAGTGTTGCACAAAATTTAGGCTTTTCTTATATGCTAGCCATTTTTCCTTGCTGATCTCTTTCTCTATTAGATCAAACTCATTTCTAATCACATCTCAGGAAAGTTGAATTGATAGTTCAACACTAAGCACTTTGTCTTCTCCGTCAACATATCTTTGATAAATGCTTCTCGAACAACACATCTTGATATTGCAGTATTCTAATGATAAGGGGCCAAATATGTTTCTAGGTGTTTCTATCCTCCCTTTGTGAAAATGAATTGATGGGCAACTTTGATTGTGGAAAAAATGGTTCCTTTTCCTCTTCCCATTAGCACTTCTTCCTGTAGGCCTCTAATGTTCCTTATTATTTCTACCAATCCCATCTTAACAAACACTTTGTAAGGTAATATATTAGGGACTCCTCTAAAGCCATAGACTCTGAATATTTTTGATACTGGGTAAATAAGAACATCACCCCAATTATGTACTATATTCAGTTCTTGATTATATTCCTTTGGCATCAAGAGTTGTAAAAGTGTTACAAGAATTCTAGGATCATCAAATAGTAATAATGTCCTAGGTCTGGCAGAAAAATATCAATCAAATGTGATATAACTTGCTTCTTTGTTATCCCAAGACATATTTGTATTCCATAATTGTACTGGAATATCCTCATCATCCTTGAATCTCATCAAGTTCATCACTTTTCCAATGTAATATGGTGATTTAGACAAAAACATGTGCATCAACAAGGAGTACCATGCAAAAGGTTTGGCAAATTTTTTGTTCTTGATGCCTATCAAACCCTCATGTATTAGGTATGCAATGTATGGAGAAAAATATAAAATTATTGCTAGATGAGGATGCAAAATATGTACCATCATGAACATATAATGGATGGGCATTTCATTTTCTTCATCATCCCCATAGATTTGAGATAGAGCCCTATATATTCCTGTGGCTTTTGTAGTAAAGTAATCTAGTTTAAAAGTTTCTTTGGTGTTTGTCCCTAGCATAATCAAATCCCCAACTTTGTTAAAAAATTCCTTTAAGGGTTCACTTCTAAAATAATTCTTTTGGGCCTTATATACCTCTTTAAACTCATTGAAATTAATCTTATCCATAGGGGTATCCTCATCATTCAACCTAAAAACTTCTCTGATTTCTTCTCTAGTTACATTGATCATAATGTGTCCATCCTTGTCCTTGACCACTCTAGCTATGTTTTTATACTTGTCATCTATCTGCATGTAAGCATGTCTTGTCCATGAAAACTCCAGGCACCACTAATATTCCTACATCAAAATACCATACATTACTATTCAGAGCATGGGCATTTCTTTGGTTGAAAACCACCTTGAACAGGGCTATTCTAGTCATACGTATACTTGCATCTCTAACCCACTGACCCAAATTATACTGATCTTCGCCAATTTTCAAATTTGGGGTTTTGGGGAGTATCTACTTGATTTTTGTTGAATCATTAGTTGACCTAGTCAATTTTTGTAACAAGTCATCAGATACATTGCTTTCCTTTTAGTCTATTTTACCCTTAAACTCTCTCCTGGGTGGCATCTTGAATTTAGGGTTTTACAAGTCTAATAATTTAATAATTTTGAGAATATAATCCTTTTACTGCAAACCCAAATATTTCTTCAAATTTCTCTGAATTCAAAAACACTAGTATTAGAAGATTACCTATTCTATAGAGAGATCATAAGTTTGAATACGATCGCTACAACTCTGTTTCACTCCACAACTCTGATAATTATGCCAAATAAGACTTGAATGATCAATCAAATAACAATCCCATCACTTTTGAGCATTAAATTTTCACTGCAGAGAAGCACACATTCACCATTACTTCATCTAAGTTTGAAATCTCACAGCTAACTATTCACAACTATTACTTTAACACTTTGAAACATAACCGTCAATCTTGACAACTTTCCTTTACATCGGACGATGCATAGCAAGCCTTTTATAATGTTCATCTTCTTAGACACATGTCACAACGGTGCGTTCCCTCAATGATTATGTTTCAGATAGTTTTGATCTGAGACTTTACGCCCACTATTAGATCTTTATGTATTTGCTTGTCATTTACCTTACTTTACATTTCCAAAGGGTCCCATCATTTCAGAGACACGTCTACATGATGCATTCCCTTGAAGGTTATATATCTATCACTTTATACTTAACGCTTAGCGCTAGCCATCCAATCTTCATGATCTTTACTACCTTTATCCAACATTATAACCTGCAGATTTGATCCTGCTAAGACATGTGGAGGCTCCATGAAATGACTCTATGGTTAAATCCACATTGCTTTTGATAAGAGGCTTTACACCAACTGTTGGATCTTCATTAACCTATCTTATCTTTAATCAATCAGCTCTCTACCAACCACGATCTAATCTTTCTCAGCAGGACACGCGTCACCATGGCGGGTTCCCTTAATCCTTAATATCCTTTCATGTAGTTTTTGAGGTTTAGCACCAGCTGTTAGATCTTTATTAATATTTCGATGATTTATTTGATTCTTTATTACAAAGCTAGGCCCGCTATTTTCCAAGTGTCACAATGGGGCTTTCCCTCAATGGTTATTTCACCATCATCTTTATTTTAAGGCTTTGTGACCACCGTTGGATCAGAGCTGACTTGTCCTTTATTTAACCTTAACTTTATGACCATGCTTGGACCCACTCGGACATGTGTCATTACCATGCAAAGCCTTAAAGGTTAACTTCCTACATCTTTCATCCTAAGGCAAAGTGTGGGTCGTTAGATCAAAAAGGATCTACGGTAATCTTAAGACTTGTATTTTAAATGTAGTCAGTCCTACAAGATACACGTGGCTTCATGGCACAATGCCTTAAAGAATATATTTTGATCATCTTCATCTGAAGGGAATGCACGAACCATTGGATGAAAAGGAACTTTCCCAGAACATGATTTAAAATGAATAAAATATTTACAGGCTCTCAAACTTAGGAACAATTAAAATGCTAGAGACTTAGAAACTATTGAACATGACCCCCCTTAATAAACAAATGGTAGAAACATAAATTCAGTGATGAAAAAGGTAATGTAAAAATAGAAACCGCTCAACCACTTAGGGTTTAAAACATGATTTACACTTGAAGACTTTAAACAAGGGTTTCAAAATTTACACATGATCTTTTTGAAACTTGCAGACCAAGGACTCACTTGCTTGAATTTTGTTTTGAAATAAACCTAACAGAAAGGACCAAATTGGAGGGAAGAAGAAAGAAGTGGGATGAAGAAAGAATAAAGTTTAGGGAAGCACAAGTATGGGTGTAGCAACAATACGAAGATAAGATAAAAGCTACACTTATGCATTTTAATGATGACATGAATCCACCCTCTATTTACCTGTAGGGTAAGAAAGTTATAAGCATACTAGATGCTTTCAATACACACAAAGATAAATTGGACTGAATTATGGAAAGGTGGAAAGGAAAACGGGAAGAACTTAAGTCTTTTTATACCATATCTAAAGAGGAAAATAATGTGGACATTCTGCTAGCTTCTACTTACAAATGTTTTAAATATCTAGTTGATTTAGATATAAGGAGAAGCATCATCCATAAAAAGGTAGAAACGTTAAGGAAGGAATACTCAAAAACCCATTATGAGATGTTCCCAAATTTATTCAAGAAGAATGGAAAAATAAAGAGGGAAGCATTTTGGATAAACCAGATGAATGATGAATTGGTAACAAGGAAAAATAACATCATCACTTTAGAGAGTACACTTTTGTTTGTTCAAATTGTTGAGATTATTAACAAGGCCAAGTTATATTTTGAATTTTGGAAAGAGGAAATTGAGAAGGCAAAGCTTAGTTGGGAGGAATTCAAGAGTAATAAATATGAGGTCATTATTTTCCCATGGCCGAGTGATCAGGTGTTCACCTCTTGGAAGGACGGGTACAACTTATCCAACCAACAAGAAGAGGATGTTTTATAATAATCAATAGATGGTATCTTTCCCAATATTTTTTAACAAAACAAGAAGGTACAAAGATCTTATATTATAAGACCAAGGAAAAAAAATCCAAGTGGAAAACATGGAACAATTTTAAAGAAGTTGCAATGACCATGTGGTTAGAAGACAAATTACTAAGAAAAAAATTGTAACAAAGTGGTTATCACTTCACTTGTTAATTTTTCTTTTGTATGAGTCATATATTTTTTCCTCATTTACAATTGATTGGTATCTTGTTACAATCCTATTCTATAAAAGGATTCCCAAGATAATTAAAAGGGACTGGAAAATCATATATTGTAAGCATTTTGTAAAGTTTTCAATCAGGGAATATAATAGAAATTGTACGAGATAAGTTTCATGATTAGAAATAGAGTTAAAGGTTTGTAGCATTTTATTAAGGTGGTTATCTTTTATTGTGTATATTTTAAGAAGTGTGATTCTTTATACTTAATACAAAGATCCTGGTTCCAATATCTCTTGTAGTGTTCATTTGATGAGTTATGAATTTTCCAATTCATTAGCATTGATCTTATCTCCGTGTATGTAGTTATTCTAGAGTTTTGATCAAGGATCAAATTACATGATGCTCTAATTAATATATAGATTCATCTAGGTATGCAATAGGATTTTATAAGTAGTATGGGTTTGGGATAATTGTGTTCATAGCCTAGAATCTTTGATAATAATTAAATTTTGCATATTATATTTATTTTGAGAGTATAGGCCAATGGATAAAGCATCGATAAGAGACTATTAGTTCTTATGTTGTGACATTTCTAGTTATATGTTGGCTATATTTCTTCAAAGATAGACATAAACTCCAATACATCCTATATCTTTCTTAAGTTTGTTATGTTCTATTCATCTCATGCTTCATTTCATGGTTGATGTTCAATGGGTAATTAGCCAGTTATCTAGTATCTCCCAGTTATGTTGAGTTTGTATGAGATTCCTGATTAATTCACACCATAAGGAATATTTGTAGGTGTTAAAGGGTGTCCCCCCCTTGGTTTAGCAGAACCTAAAGTGTAGAAGTATGGTAGTCATGCTTGTCATTTGGTCCTTTTCACTACATTGAATAATAGTTGGAGTTAGCTTCTCTTTAAGATCATGTCAGAATGTGAAAACGTTGTTGTCCATTCATCACAGCATAAAAAAAACAACCTAAAAAATGGAGAATCTGATGGGGAAGTGGAATTAAGTTGTAGTAAGTGATTTAAGGTTTTTCAAATTGAGCTAGACTCCTGGCTTGCTTTCTTATTTTATTAGTTAGTTGACCATTAAAGTACAAAGTTATCTTTTCTTATCCCAGGGATTTATTTTACCATTAATTTTTTTTTGGGATTTTCTTAACCCCTTGTTGTTATCTTCTATTTTGTGAAGTCCCTTTGTAGCACAATCTATATTACTTAGAGTTAGTGTGTATTTTCCTAGTAAAGTGTTGGGTGGTGAATCAAAGAAATCTCTACATCAGTGTTGAGTGATAAATCATTTTATATATACACATTATCTAAACATGAGTTATAAGAATACCAGATCTAGGATGAAGAATCATCCTGAGGATATTTTGGGAGCTGAGATTCCATCAACTTCTAGAGCTGGTCAGCTAATGAATGAAAGTGTTGATAGGACTATTCCTTAAACATGGAGGAAAAGAGGAACACTAGGGTGCTGAATCCCTTTCCACCCAGTTAGGAAGGAGTTGCACTAGAAGTTCATGTAGCTATGGATTTGGTACTGGGTGTGTATGATGACTATTATTCTCAAAGTGAGAGAGATGAAAATGGACCAAGATATGTTAGGAAGGTGGTCGATAGTGAGCCCCATGGAAATGAACAAAGGTCTAGAAGTAAGAGCAGAGGTGAAGAGAATAGGAATGCCCCTAGTGCTCTGAGCTCTCCCTCACCATATATCCCCTAGCCCCACACTCACAGAAGAGAACTATCCATCATGGAAGAAACCATTGAATTTGAAATGACTCTCCCATATTTTGAGGAAATGTTTGAAGAAGCTCATGAATTAGAAAGGAGAATCTGGGAGAAAATTTCCATAAGACAAAGAAGAGAAAAAGAGAAAGAGGATAGGATCAAACATGTTCAGATCAAATCCGAACAATTGAAAAGGAAATTGCAAGATTTAGAGGCAATCAATTATACTTCTACACCTAAAAATATTGAATATGAACCAATTGTCCAGCAATTGTATGATACACAAAATCCTGAGGACAAGGGTAAGAAGAAAGTGGTAGGTGTTGAAATAAATTATCCTTTAAATAAAGGAGGTCCACTAGACCAAATGACCAAATTTGATATTGAGTTGGAAAGAGATAAGAGGGAGAGGGAGATTATAACCAAAGAGCTAGAGAAATCATAATTGGAAGCTTCAACTCTGGAGATGAAAAATAAGATTAATTTTCTCAAGAAGACCTCTGGTCATTCTCCTATTATTAATACAAATACTGAGGTGCCTCTGAACTCAGGAAAAAATATGTGACCACCAGCTAGAGTGGGGAATGCAACCACATCCAATGTCACACCATCGACTTCTAAAGGTACTAATTCAACCCAAAAGACACCTATCTATGTAGAAAGGTATAGGTAGTTTATTTTCCAAGGCATTCCATGTTATCCTAATGAAATCCCAAAAGAAATTAGGGATAAACTTCCAAATTTTTTTGGAAATAATGTTATAACATGTGAAGAGTGTTTGAAGAAATTTATTGATATGATGGATGACTATGAAATTGGACATGATGATGTGATGATAATTTTTTTTGTTCAATCACTAATTGAGGATGTTAGGTATTGGTTTATAGGACTACCTCATGATTGTCTAGGATCCATGGATGAAGTCAAAGAATACTTTAGAGATCAATATGGTGACAAAAAAAATGAATTTTTTATGTTGAATGAGCTCAATAACATCAAGAAGAAATCAAATGAAGAGGTGGTTGAATTCAATATCAAATTTCAAAGAGAAATGCACAAATTGTTTCAAGTGATGAGACTGGATGATAAGGTATGTCTTGCAACTTATTTGAATGCCTTTGATGCAAATATGGGTTATCTCCTAAGAGACAAGAAGCCTATGAATATTAGAGAAGAATATAAGATAGTAGTTAATATTGAAACAAATAGAAGGGTATTAGGGAAAGTGGGTAGAAGGGAAGATTATAAGCATACAATGTTTAATAAAAAGGAGTCAGATAAACTTTCAGTTGTTAAACCAAAAGAAGATGACAGTCTAAAATAGATATTAAATGCTCTGAAGGATTTAAAGCCTAGAGATAATAAGAAAAATAGGGCTACAAATAATGACAATCCATCCTATGGTAACTTCAATAGACAGCCTAGGATGCAAAACTACCCTTACACTACTTAGTGGAAAGATGGGAAGCCTATTCCCCCACAAAAAAAGGACAAATCTGATAACAAAATCCTAACCCTTTACACAAGACTATTGTTAATATGTGTAATAATAATTCCTGGTGCATGGCCTTCCAATCCCCTCATAATCTAGATTATTGTGTCATTGCTGCAAGAATATCTACAAGTGAAGGACATGAGGATGATGAGAAAGAATTATACGACGATAATGGTTGTAACATGGCTTCATCACATTTGTGGGATGAAACAGTTTTTTATGATGAAACAAAAAAACAATATGCATATGGTTCATTCAAAACAAAATAAATGTGTTATCGGGAAGATGATTATGATATCCAAGATTGGGAAATTGACAACATGAGGTGCAATGCTGAGAAGGGTGATGAAGTCCCTATTTATAGGAGACCCTGTGTTGATGAGATTGTCCAGATTAGAGAAAAAATGGTTACTCAATCAAGGGGTAACTATAATTTAAGAAATAAAACAATAGAAAATGTAGATGGAAAACCTACAAGTATTTTTTTTAAACAAACTAAAAATGATACCAAACAGTCACAAGAGAAAGAAAAACAGGCCGAGGGTTCCAATAAAGTTTTGGTTAAAAGGGAAAATAAGCCTACTGGTCCTAACATTATGTTAAAGAAAAGGTTAAAAAACTAGAAAATTTTGGGCCTCCTCCTCAAAGAGAAAATAAACAACAAAAGGGGGATGAGCCATGGTTAGCCTCTCAGGTTGAGGATGAGGATTGGGTAAATTAAAAACAAGATATATCTGATGTAAAGTATACCCCTATTGATATGGGGCAACTCTTGTCTCAAATTACTATTAAGGTTCCTTTATTGGAAATGATGAGAATAGGTGGGCATAAGGAGAAGGCTTTAACATGGGTAAAAGGTGTTGCTTCTAGAAATATTATGGGACAAGAGGAAAATAAGAAGATGACAGAATCGCAAGATAAATATACAAGTAAGATAAAGGAAGCTGATGAAATTGTTTCAATGATTCCCCAAACTTTCTTGGACACAAATGTTGTTAGTAATCCCTTGGGGACTCTAGATCCTTTTTCCTAAATTTACTTATAAATTGAAAGATGTTGAAGAATTGTATGATTCATTCTGGGAAATCTAATACTGTCATGACTGCTGAGGTTATGAAATCAATGGGATTAAAGGTAGATACACCACATCAGAGATGTCAGACCATGGATTCAAGAGAAGTGCCTATTATTGGCACTATCAAAGCCCTCCCATAGAAGCTAGCTTCTTACCCTGACAAAGTATTAACAATGAGTGTATTAGTAGTGGGCGCTCACCCTCAATATGGGATGATATTATCAAGAAAATGGAGTGCTTCAATGGGAGGAAGTATTCAATGTGATCTATCATTTTCTACATTTAACATTCCTGGTGAAAACATTAAGGTGTCCAGAGAGAGTAGAACTCCTCACATGATTCAGGAGAAATAAAATGAAAACATGAATTTTTACTTAGAAACTGAGATGTGATCTTTTCAACTACAAGGAAAGCAGGTTGAAGGAAATTTCCAACTTACACTATTAGTTAAAGATGAAACTAATTTATTTGAACATAATAAGTTATGGGTTATGTATTTTGATGGTGCTAGTTCTAAGGAGGGAGATTTTGCTTGAGTGTTGTTAATAGATCATAGGGGTAAGACATTCTAATTCTCATGCACACTATCATTCAAATTTATAAATAATGTGGAAGAATATGAAGCTTTGTTAATAGGTATGATATTGGCTTCAAGACATGGAATCAAATGTCTCAGAGTCATTGGAGACTCTGAATTAGTAGTGTCTCAAATTAAATCCAAATATGCTTCAAAGAATCATATATTGAAACAATACAAAAATGTTGTTTGGGATGAACTTGAAAATTTTAATGCATTTGGTATCGATTAGATGGACAGAAGCCATAAAAGAATGGTAGACTTGCTTGCAAACATAGATTTGAGGCTGAAAGATATTACATTTTCTGGGATCTGTAAAATTGAGGTTCAATATACGCCTTCAATACCTGATAATGTTGAGAATTGGAAAGTTTTTGATGATGATGTGGATATCCTAAGATTTCTTCCCTATGAGGTAGACTTTGGAGGCAAGGAAATTGATTTCAGTGGATACGTAGAAACCTTGGACAGAAAATATACTATCTTAGGTAGGGAAGTTTTAAATTTGAAGTCAAAATGAGTCCCAAAGGGATTATTTGTACTTGAAAGAGATTTTTACAACAAGGATAGGCCATATTATATTAAAAATGATAATAGACTTGAGGATTTGGAAGATGTGAATGTAAGAACAGCTGAGGTTCCTAAAACTTATTTATTGGAAGGAAAATGTCACCCAAAGTAAAAGAGGACCTAACTAAACTATTCAAGAAATAAAAGAAGGTTTTTGCATGGACCTATGATGATCTCAAAGCATATAATGAAGATTTGTTCCAACATGAGATCCCTTTGAAAGACAATGTTAAACCTTTTAGAAAAAAGAAAAGATCTATAAATCCCATATTGAGACCCAAAATGGAATAAGAACTAATGAAGTTGAAGGATGTAGGGATCATTAAACCAATTAGAGATTCTTCTTGAGTTTCAAACTTAGTCCCTGTTAGAAAGAAGAATAGAGATATCAGGTTGTGTGTGGATTTTAGGAATCTAAATGTATTCTCCCTCAAAGATAATTATGCTCTCCCTAATATGGAAAACATGATATAGAGGGTTACTGATTGTAAGTTGATGTTTATGATGGATGGATTCTCTGGATATAACCACATAATGGTTAAATAATCAGAATAATTCATGACTTCATTCACTACACCTTGGGGACATATTTTTATGTAAGAATTCCCTTGGGCCTGATAAATTTTGGGGCCACATTTCAGAGAACTATGGATGTTGCTTTCTCATATTTCTTGTAGAAATTTTTGGAGGTCTATCAAGGTGACCTCGCAACCTATTCTAAAAAGTAGGAACAAAACTATGAACATTTAGAAAAAAATTTGAAAGAGCTCTTGAATTTGGTATTTCTTTGAATCCTAAGAAATGTACTTTTGGGGTGACTAAGGGTAAGTTATTATGACACATTGTCTCAAAATAAGGGGTTAGAATTGATCCTGAAAGAGTAGCTACTATTGATAATGTGCCACTCCCCAAAAATATAAAAGGTATTCAATCTTTCTTTGGTGAAGTGAAATTTCTCAAGCATTTTGTTAAAAATTTTGCTGAGAAAAGTAGGCAAGTTTCCAAGATGTTGAATGAAGATGCAAAGGTGGAATGGGATGGAGAAGCCACTTAGGATTTCCAAGAAATCAAGCATGCTATTAAACATGCCCCTATTTTAAGAACTCCTGATTATTCAAAGCCTATGAATATATTTTTGTTTGTATGATGTCATACCATTGTATGTCTTATTACAGAAGAATGAAGAAGGATTTGAACAACCTATTTATTATTTTACAAAATCACTACAGGTTGCATAACTTAAATATGACATAAATGAGAAGCAAGATTATGCACTGGTAAAAGTTGTTAAAGAGTTTATATGTTATCTGGTAGGTGCTATAGTAATTTCTTATCTTCACACAAAAATAGGTGTCTATAAAAAGATGTAGATGGTTCAAAAGGATCCAAGAGTTCAATATTGAAATACAAATGACAAAGTTGGTTAGAGGGATGGGATTAGCCAAGTTGTTGGATAATACAAATTTTGATGCAAATCATGTAAATGCATTGGAGGAAGAACAAAGGCCTTTCATATGCAGTCT
>JAGRRI010042770.1:0-12171 GCA_018584345.1 Thuja plicata
CAGCTCTCTTTGCAAGAAGTGCTTAATTGATTTCTAGATCTTCATCATCAGAATCCTCATCACTATCACTATCAATGTATTTTCCTTTTGAGTTTCTACCTATCTTACCAAGGTTTAATTTAGCTTTGAATGTAGACTCAAAATTTCTAGGATTAGGAGAATAATTGTCAAAATTGTCCAACTCAAAAGCTGTAAGCCTTATAACCAATACATTTAGAGTTATATCATTACTGCACCTCATCTCTTGAAGATCTGAAAGTCTAATTGCATAGATAGGAAGCAAAGTTATTAATACCTTACTAACTATTGTTTTGTCTTCAATTGTTCCACCAGAAGCTCTAATGGCACGTACACTTTTCTTGATTCTTTCATTGTATTTTGTAATGTCTTCTCCTTCTTTCATTTTCATCTGATCAAACTGACCTCTAAGACTTTGTGCTTTGGCTTTCTTCACATTTTCATCTCCTCCATGGATATCATGCAGTTTTTTCCACATATCATAGGTAGTAGGGCAGTCCTTGACTTCATCAAATTCAGAATAGATGAGTGAAGAATCTATATCAATCATCATTATATTATGATTCCTCATGTCCACCATCTTATCCACAGGCACAGGTCTCGGTGGTTACACATATTTCTAGTCCAAGAGTTTCAAACCACTATCTCCAATAGTAGATAAATGTAGCCTCATGAACTCTTTTCATGCAACAAAGTTATCTTTGTTAAGATTGGGGATCTCCCTTCTATATGACATCTCTAATATTTATCTTAGGACTTGAAACCTTCCCTGAAAGAACCAAATGCTCTGATACCAATTGTTTGAAATGGGTTGAGTAACTGAGATGGGAGGGGTGAATCAGTTAGAAAAAAAAAAAAAAATCCAAGTCCCTTAGATGTATTAAACAAACTTACCATTGTTACTTGGTTAACAAATATATTCTTCTGAAACTTGGTTAACAATACAATCTTAAGATATTAAGTGTGATTATCCTTTAGTGATTAAGTGCAAAAACATAAAGCATAAAACAAATAAAATGTACATAGATGACACCAAGATTTAACATGGAAACCCAATTTGGGAAAACCACCAATTTCAACTAGTTACTATTTTTCAATCTTTTGAAGTGAGCCCTGCTAGGATCCAAGCCTGTTAAAGGTTACAAAACACACTCTTAGGTGTGACCCTATTAGAGGTTTTAATCACCCTGTTAGGAGTGGCCTTGTTAGAGGTCTTCAAACACTTCAATGTAGAAATGTCACCTTGTGAGAGCATTTGTCAAAGACTTTTACGTATACTCTGTAAAGAGATTTGGATCACTGCTACAATTGTTAGAGAGTAACAATGGATTGACCTGTTTGACAAAGAAACTATCTTTGCTGATTCAGATCTCTTCCCTAGATTTAAAATGAATCCTCACTGATCAAATATTCTATTGAATCTCAATCTGGATGTTTTGTCCTTAATACAAATACCATCTTATTTCACCTTCACTCTTCATATCAAAACTCTACTACTTCTAACACTTTCAATCCAAACTTGACCTTGTATATATATGATAAGCATTGTCAATTCGGCTTGAATAACCTTCCAAATAAATAATAAAACTTAAGTCTGTTGGCTGCACATAAACAATTAAACATAAAGTGTAAACTACTGTTAGTTGGCTGACACTAAATGCATAACTATGTTAACACTGTTATCCTTCAATGCCCAACCTTACTATATTTCCTGAGTGAACTCAGCTAGAATAGAAAATCACTTGGCTGATATTGGAGTCTTCGTCAATGCACAAGAGAACTTGGCATACACTAACTATGCTCAGTTTAGGTATAGACATTTGTGTAACATCACTACATTTGTGTATACATCAATCACAATACACAATTGAATAATTTTCTTCTACAAGACTTTCTTTGAGGAGGCTCCTTTCTAAGTGGCATCAAGAGTGACCTATTGCACATCAGACACTCTCCACTCTCTGGTCCAGCATGCTTGGAAGAAGTAGTTGTATGGTAGGAAGTGGTACTTTAATAGTCTGCATCATGAGTTAACTGCACTCTCCTATCTCCATGACTATTTTTCCCTACCTTTTCTAGACACCTAAAGGACTGATGACCAGCTTGATTACATGAAAATCATCTTCTAGTGAAGACAGTGGATCCCCTTCCCTCAAATTTGACTCTTTTGTTTGACATTCTTCCTCCAGAAGTACCTCTATTGTTGTTTTCATTCTCAGAATTCTAACTACTATTTTCTCCTTGATTTCTAGGAAAGGATCCTCTTGGATTGAATTGTCTCCTTCATCTAAAAGTATTTCCTCTTCCTCTGTTATTTTTTTCACCTTTTCATCTTGAATTCTATACTTAAAACCATTAATGTACCTTGCAAGTTTTTTCTTCTCACTTTCATATATCTTTGCCTTGAGAGTTAAATTATGAAATTCTTGGGTATAGGTACTAATGCAGAGGTGACAACAAGAAGTTTGGTCTTCCTCTTATTCCTTCAATAAGACACCCAAGCCAATTTGGGTTCTCCTAGGATCCTAGATCCTTTTCCACAAAATATCTTCTACCTATCTAAGCTGGTAGAACCAATTTCCAACCTTTCCCAATTGGGTATAATCAAATTCAATCTCTTACACTTTTGAGCTTTAGGGACACTAGCCCTATTTTAGGTCTCAACCTAGAATTATTCACTAGTGACTTCACCAACCCAAAATAACTATTTTTACACATTCCTTATGTCCCAAGTACCAAGAATCACCCTTTGATTTATCCGTCCACCTTTCGTACAGTACCTATCTAGGACTATCCTAGAATCCCTTATAGTACTATCCAAGAGGTTTTTTAAACTTAACTTTTCCTCCTGATCACCTTTTCAAAAAATAAGGATATATCAAGATACCCTTTATGAATTTAAGTTAGACCACAAATCCTTGAAGTTCAATTCCACTCCAGCAACTCCTAACTCTCACCAAGTTTGCAGACCTAATTGGCCTAATTAGGCTTGGATTTCAAGGAAAGTACTATAAATTGGGTTCATGGGATTGAAATAATGATTCATATGTCTTCAACTAACTCCCTAGAACTCAAATCCACTCCTAATTCACTCAACCTATCTTTCTAGAAAACACAATACTTCCTTCTCCTTAATTCTAGGTTGAATACATTGAGATATTCAGCATAGGGCTTGATGCATGAGGGCCTTACCCTTTGAGCCATTTCTTGAGATTTTAGAATCATTAAATATACCATCCTAAATTGTATTTTCTAGGATCTTAGGGAAATCTACCAAATAGAATGCAAGTTATGACTCCATTTGTAAACTGTGCTTCAAATAGACTCCTTCCTGGACTTTTTTTTGGATACTTCAAATAAAACTTGTCAAATCAAAACCAAATGACTTCAAATCAATCTCAAAGTGACAATAAAACAAAATAAATTCAAGGCATCAACTCGGTTTCCCAAAATCACACCTTACACGTTCGTACAACTCAGAAATGCTCACAAAACCTCTTCATATTCGATTTCCCATGCATCAAAATTACATCTCATAACTTCTAACCATGTTGGTTCCAAGTAAGCACTAAAGAAAAATTCAAATATGAAGTTGGATCAATCAAAAATGCCCTGTTACTAATGGGCTACCATCTTGCATCTCTCGAGCAACTTTTGGAAGTTGCATGAGCAAATTTTTGACAACTTTTGTAACATTTGGCAAAACTTGTCTTTTTGCACTCGATAACCTTAGGAATGAATCCAAACCTATCCAAAGGACATAAAATGATAATAATAACATGAATCCAAGGAATTTAACACTAAGGATTCTAAAAACACAAAATATTCTCAAAGTGACATAAACCTAACTAGGTGATCCAAATGGACTAAGGTGTCTCTAGGCTCATAAGGTTGCCTAAGAGATCCTTGACCATACACAGATGGATCCCAAAACCAAAATAGGATGATCCTCTAAGATCAATCCATTTATGAAAAACAAGATCCTCTAGGATCAAACAGAGACAGTCGTGGGTGCACTGCACCATACTCCCTAAGAAAAAATTAACTCATGTCCCTTGAGTTGGGAGATCTTTTAGATTGAAACCAGTCTTCTTGATATCTTCAGGTGTTAACCAAGTAGCATCCTCCACTGAAGGGTGTTTCCATTTGACTAGGTATTCAAAGAAGGTGGATCTCCTAGTTTTTTTGGCTGTCCTCTTGTCCAATATGTAGTCAATCTCTTGTGTTGGTATTTTTGGTAAATCTTGTAGCTCCTTGTCCTGTGGCAGATCTTGAGCATCTGCAATGGAGACATCAGTGGTAGGACCTTTGTATGGGTATAGTTCAGGTACATTGAAAATGGGAGATAAAACAATGGTGGAAGGTAATTCAATTATGTATGTATTGTTACCATATTTTTCATCATGCAGAATAATAGAATAAAAACATAGGAAAAGGGTGCATAGAGGTCCTTCTATTTAATAGTGTCTTTCAAGTGTCGTGGGTCAAAGTTTTGTTATTGCATTCATATCATATTTTTATTTGTACTCTAAGTATTGATCATATTTTAAAAAAAATGCCGAATTCATAATTGATCATTACATTGTGCATTCATATTGAATGTAATTTACAAATGTTTTCTCATATATCAATAAATAGAATACAAAGGCAGAATAAAAAGATGAGATAGAGTATGATTAGGTCCTTTACATTGCCTTGAAGTGTTGTCTGCATATCAGGAGCTGGTTGTCATGTCTAGTCCAAGTCCTCCGGTCCTCTGTCTAAGTCTTCATCTATCTAGTTCTAGGTCTTTAGGGGTTTTCCTGTATCATGGTCAAAAGGGTTTGTTAGATCCAATAGGATCTAAGAAATACACAAGAACGAAACATCATACAATATCAAATTCTTTCATAGCTGCATATATTTATGGTATTCAATGCAATAACAAAGTATGTATGCGCATAAGTAAAAAATAGTGCTAAAGGACAACAGTACAACATTATGTTAGTGAGCACACCAGTGGTCTGATTGACACACAAAATTGACCACTGGGTCATGATCACTAACATAATGTGTTTGTTTAAGGCTAATCAGAGTGGTGCATTGTTCAAAATAGTCTGGTTTTCAGATCACAGTCAAGAATCAAAAGGGATGCAATGAGCTTTTCATTATGGTGTTCACAGAATGGTGTGTTGTTCAAATATTGTTCATTCCCTAAATATATGTGAAATATCAAGATTAAGGTTACATGAATCTGTTTATGGATGTCACGAGCCCGTGCTCAAACCCCATAAATAGATTTTGTTGTGCAGATGCAGCCGGGAAGGTATCCATTACTGGGTGTATTTGCACACAAAAGAGAAATGGCAATGTCAATTTTTAGCCAAGCATGAGTTCAAATCAAACAGCTCCAACATTTAACATCTTGAGGTTAATCTGAAGATAAAGATCAAGTCATATTAAAGATACAGAAGCTGCCAGCCAAAATAAAGCATGAAACACATTGATGCATATCAAACATCATTACTATCGAGCTTCAAAGAGAACATTAATGATGCTGACAGAAGATATATGGAGTTTTTTGCATATGTTCAAAAGAATGATAGCTTGCAGGTGTTATTTTTAAGTTTACATCAAAAAATGCAAAGAACGCCATGTGGGTATCTAGTTCTTGGTGCCATTCAACCAACACACATATCCAGTCAACAAGAAGGCAGCGTATAACCAAAGCTCACGTCAAGTGCAGTTAACAAATAGAACAACAAAGAAGACAACATACAGTATAAAAGCATGGTCTCCATACAAAAAAGATTGCTGACATCCAATAAGGTAGAGAGAAGCTCGAGTTTAACTGAAAGATTATGCATGAACAACGCCATTTTTGGCATAGAAACCCCAAACTTCAGTAAAATCTATAGTGGAATAAACAGTATTCCAGCCAAAAGCCAATGATGAATTCATAACTGCAGCATGGCGGCGCTCAACAGCCAAGCTTTTCAAGAAAACCTAAATTCTCTCCCAAACAACAATTGCAAAATAAAATGGAAAACAATACCTTTGCCAAAATGGATGGAAATTTGGAGTCCATCAAGGCACCGAGGAGTTAATGTAGTGATTGATTGTAATGCATCAATGAAGAGATATTTGGCATTGTGTTAGTTGTGATGGGGTTAGAGTTTAAGGCTATGGATTGGGTTTTTGTGTTGGGTTAGTTTTGATAGGTTTTGAATGATGATTTTTGTAATATGTTGATATATATTTAAAAAGATATAAATCAAAAGATATATCAACATTAGGAGACCTAAAGTGAAAGGGTAGTTTCATTTTTGAAATTAGCCTTTAGGGCTTAATTTTGGAGGGTCTTTAGGAAGCTAACTTGTAGGCATCATTTAGGCCTTGAAATAGGATGATCTATCTATTTTGAAAGGCATTTTTGGAGGGAGAGATGATTTTCGAAATTGGGCTATATGGGCTATATAGTTGACCTTTTACTTCATGTTTAAGGTGGCAGAATTTAGTGAGAAGAGGCTTATAGTGAACCTTTTGTTCCTATACCCCTTTTTATGCATTTTTTTATCCATTGAGTTGTAGATTTTGGAGAGAGGGAATATAGTGAACTTTTTGTTCCTAGATGTTTTGGAGACCATTTTGTAACCACATTTTGTCAAATTTTGAAGAAAATAAAGTAGATGTTTCATTGGCTCATACATTTGGAGTTTTGATTCTATGGTCCTGTTTTCATCTTTCTCTGCAAGTGTTATTTTTATTAAAACCTTGTATGGAAAACTTATGTTTGGTGATTATTTGAGATATTTGTGGTTTAACCCTAGTAGTGAAATCTGTTAGCCTATATGTTAAAAAGAGATTTGAAGAGTCAAGCCTTTAATATATGAGTTGGAGTCATTGTTTTATTTTTCCATCAAAAGTCTGAATTCATTCTTGGTGTATCACCCCTATCTATTTTCAGTTTTAAATTTTCTTTCTTCCCTTTCCCTACTAAGTTACAAATCAGGTGGTAATATTCCATATCTAGTAGGAACCGGCCTAGAATCTAGAGATTCCTCCTCAATCAGAGTCCACCTATAACTCAAGGAGATTTCCATTGTTAGGATGGAATTGTCATGTAGCCCTAATGCCTGAGTTGGGGTGGTAATTCTAAGCCTAAACATGTATTATTGCCACATTTCTTCAAGATTATGAAAGGGCCTATCTTTTTTATCATCATCTTGGTGTAATTTTCCTTGGGTAGTCTTTCCTTCTTCAGGTGAACCATAACCATATCTCCAAATTTGAATTGGACATCTCTCCTCTTGACATCTGCAACTTGTTTGTACTTCTCAAAGGTTTGTTGCAGTCTATCCTTCACTTGTTGATGAATGGTCTTCACTACCTCTACAAAATCATCATCTTGGGAACTCCTCTAGCCAAAATCCTTAATATTTCTTTGTTCCTAGACACCCTTAGGGTGGGATCCATAGACAATTTGGAAAGGACTGAGTCCTAAACTTCTCTTAATAGAATCATTGCAGGAGAACTTTGCTTGTGGGAGGATTGAATCCCATGCCACTCCATAATCCTTTTTCAGGCATCTTAGCAAGTTTCCTAGAGACCTATTCATGACTTCAGTCTTTCCATCTGATTGAGGGTGGTAGGCAGATGAGATAGCTATATTTTTTCCAAGTTTCTTCCATAGGATATGCCAAAAATGTCCCACAAACTTGGGGTCTCTGTCTCATAATCTCCTTGAAAAATAGCCCTGTAATACTTGAGGCATCATGTGTAGTCTTACAAGGTAAGAAGTGGACCATCTTAGAGAATCTGTCTACAACCATATAGACACTATCATAACTTGCATTTGTCCTTGGAAGACCCAATACAAAATACATGTTAATGGAATCCCAAGGTTTGTTAGGGATGGGTAATGGTGTGTAGAATCCTGCATTTGAACTAGTGCCTTTGGCTTTTTGGCACACTAGGCAATTCTCTACAAATATCCTTATCTCAGTCTACATCTTGGGCTAGAAGTAGAACCTTCTTACTAGCTCAAGTGTCTTATCAAGACCAAAGTAGCCTGATAGACATCCATAATGCTTCTCTTTTATGATGTTCTCCCTCATGGAAGAATCAGGGATACGCAATTGACTCCCTTTAAACAACAATCCTTCTTGAATCATATATTCTGCAAATTTAGTATGATATCTATCTCCTAGTTCCAAACAAACTTGGTAAATTTCTATGAAGTCCGCATCATTGGGATACATGTCTTTGAGGACAAAGATACCTACTTCCAAGGCCACTTCTTATATATCCAAATTTCTCCTGCTCAATGCATCAGCTACCTTGTTAGCTACTCTCTTTTTATGCTTTATGGTGAAAGTGAATGCTTGCAAGTATTCCATTCACTTGAGGTGTCTATGGTTCAATTTCTCTTGCCTGTTAAGAAAACTCAAAGCATGATTGTGAGTAAATACAACAAATTCTTTTGGAAATAAGTAATGCCTCCACTTTATGAGAGATTGGACCATAGCATACATCTCCAAATCATAGGTAGAGTATTTCTTCTTAGAATCATTAATATTTTCACTAAAGAATGCCATAGGTCTCCCTTCTTGGCTGAGAACACCCCCAATAACTCTTTTACTAGCATCACACTCAATGGTGAGCACCTTTTGAAAATCAGGGAGAGTTAAGATAGGTTATTGAGAGACTCTTGTCATCGAGTATTCAAAGGACTCCTCTGTAGCATCAGTCCATACAAATTTTCATTTCCTTCCCCATTTGATAATGTCTATCACTGGTGCACTCACCCCAAAAAAATTATTCACAAATTTCCTATAGAAACTAGCTAGCCCATGGAAACCTTTGACCTCACTGAAATATTTTGGAGTGGGCCAATTCTATATGGCTTCCACCTTAGAAGGATCCATTTTCAGATTACCTTTGGAGATGACAAGGCCAAGAAATATCAATTCCTCTTGCATAAACACACATTTTTCCAAATTTATCCTCAACTTTTCTTCATGTAGCCTCTTCATTACCATATCTAGATGTAACAAATGATCTTATTTATCTTTGCTAAAGATCAATATGTCATCTAAATAAACAACTACAAATTTATTTATGAAAGGCTTAAGGACCTCATTCATTAATCTCATAAGAGTACTAGGAGCATTAGAGAGGCCAAATGGCATCACTACCCATTCAAAAAACCCCTCATTGGTTTTGAAATTTGTCTTCCACTCATCCCCTTCTCTAATCCTAATTTGATGATACCAACTGTTTAGATCAATCTTTGAGTAATATTTTTCTCCTCCTAGGCAATCCACGAGATCTTCTATCCTTGGCATAGGAAACCTATATCTGATGGTTATCCTATTGATGGCTCTAGATTCAGTACATAGCCTCCAAGTACCCTCTTTCTTAGGTGCTAGGACTGTAGGGAATGCACAAGGGCTTATGCTTTTCCTAATGAAGCCTTTTCCCATCAACTCTTGAATCTATCTTGCAACTTCTGCATTTTGGTCAGGGGTCAGCTTGTAAGCAGCCTTGTTTGGCAAGGTAGAACTAGGTATGAGGTCTATACAATGAATAATATCCATCTATGGTGGTAAAACATCAGTACTCTTGTCGGCAACTATCCCTTTGTATTTGTTCAACAAATCCGCTACTTCTTTGGGGCCAACACTTCTCTGAGGTTCTTTAACTCCTGGTGTCTTCTTAGGCTCTATTTTGGGCTTTAATATGATGTAAAAACAAGGTGTTCCTCTCTCCTTAAGAACTTTTAGAAATTCCTTCTCTCCCACTAAGGTAACATTGTTTGTTAAGGCTTTGTCTTTCTCAGAATCAGGGAGATGTGTCACAGTGTAACAAATCCCATTCTTAGTCAAAGTATACACATTCCTGCCCCCCATGTTGGGAAACAACATAATATTTCCAAGGCCTTCCTAGGAGAAGATGACATGCATCCATATCCACAACTTTACAGGAAACTTTATCTTTATATTCTCCTACTTGGAATTCTACCCAACATTTCTCATCTACTAAAGCTTGTTGATCCTTATTAAGCCAAGATACTTTAGAGGGGCCTAGGTGGGGTATTTTCTTCAAACCAATCGTATCTATCATTGCATTAGAAACTAAATTCTCTGTAGAACCAGAGTCAACAATAACTTTACAAATATTGCCAAGTACCTTGCAATGAGTTCTAAATAGACTCTTCCTTTGTGGGGGCTCCTTGGGAGTTGGCATCTTTAGGAATGTCCTATTAAACATAATGCATTCTCCTTGCTCCGATTCTGCAGGTCTGGATGTAGTGGTGTGGTAGCAGGCCATGCTTTAACAGTCCTCATCTTATGTGAGTTGGACTCTTCTATCTCCTCGTGATGTTGCAAGATGCCAATTTAGGGGTGTTACATTTTTCCCCTCTTTGAATTGATGTGCGAGCAGTGCATTGATTCAAAGAATAGTCTGATGCCTAAAGCACCAAAGAAAGGATTTTGAACACCCAGTTTTGACCGTGAGGTGCAAAAAACTAAACATGGCGCCAAGTGATTTGAAAAGCATGGAACACCCAGTTTTGACCGTGAGGTACAAAAAACTGAACATGCCCCAAGTGATTGAAAAGCATGGAACACCTAGTTTTGACCGTGAGGTACGAAAAACTGAACATGCCCCAAGTGATTAAAAAGCATGGAACACCCAGTTTTGATCATGAGGTACAAAAAAATGAACATGCCCCAAGTGATTGAAAAAACATGGAACACCCAGTTTTGACCATGAGGTACGAAAAACTGAATATGCCCCAAGTGATTAAAAAAGCATGGAACACCCAGTTTTGACCGTGAGGTACGAAAAAATGAACACGTCCCAAGTGATTGAAATGCCCCTAGCAATGAGGAATTTTGAAAATCAGATTAGATTGATTGGAATAGATTCAATGATGTAATCATCTTGCCCCCTCGGGAGCGAAATCGAAAGATAACACGTCATAAGGATGATGAAGAGCAAAAAATCGCAGATAGATGTGGAGTCGGAGATCAAGAAGAACTCAGAACAAATTACGGAAGAATGTAGAAGAGGCAAAATCAATTTTGAGTGATTTCGAGGTCTGGTTTGACCAAGTTTGACTGGGGTTGACTAGAGTTGACTTTTGAAGAAAAAAGTCAAAGATTTCAGAAAATGATTATATGATAAGATTCTAACGAGAAAGCAATGTTAGAAGGGTGACTGCACAAGCCTTCGATCGCGTCGGTCCCAAAAAATTTAAAATGCGATTTTAAGCTATATAAAAGTGTCAGATTTCAATTTTGATCACGAAAATGGATTCAGGACGGTCAAATTAGGTAGTGGTGCAATTTTTGCGCATAACAGAGCACTTTGAAAAATTAGGTCGAAACCTATATAAGGATGAAAAGGGTCATTTTTAAATCATTTCAACCCTTTGACTTTGTGAATTGAGAGCTCTGAGTAGAAGACAAAATGGTGGTCCCCTATAGCAGCCATCGATTCGAGTGATCCAGGAGACACAGCCGGCCCGCAGCGTACGGACCACCTGTAAGTAGTCGATAAACCTCTCCGCAAATCAAATTTTATGCATTTAGGTTGATTTATTGCTTGTTTTTTTACGTTTTGAAATGTTGAGTAATGGGTCTTCGCACAAAGAAGTAGTTTCTTCACGTGCCCCGTAGGGAAAGCTCGCGCAAAGAAACTACTTCTTTGCGCCACTCGATGCAAACATTCGCGCGGGTAAGTAGCCAATATCGTGCGAAAAAACCTTTTGGAAGGCATATTCTCACACGAACTGGCATAAAAGGTCGCGCGAAATTGAAATATCGTGTGATACAAAGAACTTCTTCATGTGGAAGAGAACTTCTTGTTAGAAATAGGAAATGTCCTATTCTCCCAAGAACACCTGCATGCAAGACTGTCACAAACTAGAAGCAAAGACAGATGAGAAGAACAGAAAGCTATGGCGGCCAAAAGGCCAGAGGAGACATCGTATGCAACAGAAAACAATATATTAATAATATGTTTCTAGATTACAATGAGATGTAAAAGAACTCCATAATGAAAAACTAAGAGGTGAATCCTTATAAAAGGAATCACGAAACCCTAAAAGGGAAACCCTAAGGTTAGCTAAAGCAAACTAGAGTGAATAGGTGAGTTAGTAATTAG
>JAGRRI010042796.1:0-10563 GCA_018584345.1 Thuja plicata
ATGGTAAGATGCTATTATCAAAGTTGTTCATCTCAAATGAAATTAGTCTTCCAATCATACTATCTAGAGTAACTGTATTGTTTGCAACTGCTCTCATTTCTTGAATAGCAGAAACTCTAATAGCATATACAGGAAGTAAGGTTCTTAATATTTTACTTACCACTGTCTCCTCTTCAAGTGTACCTCCAACTACTTAGATAGCATTGAGTACCTCTTTGATTTTACAGCTATACAGAATAATGTTTTCTCCTTCTTTCATCCTTAGGTCATCAAACCTCCATCTTAGGCTTTTTTCCTTTGCTCTTAGCACATTGGCATCTCCTCCATGTACCAGCTTCAACTTATCCCACATTTGTTTTGCAGTGGTGCAGGTTTTGACATCTTCAAACTCAGCATCGGAGAGTGATGATGCAAGTTCTATCATCATGCAGTTATGCTCATTCTTAACTCTTAATTGCTCAAGAGTATGAGGTCCTATAGGCAGCACATATTTAGTATCTAAGTCTTGAAAAATATCATTTCCAATACCTGATAGGTGGAGTCTTATTCTACTTTTCCATGATGCAAAGTTGCCTTTATTCAACTTGGGCACATCTCGTCTGTTCATCTTGTGATCTTTTGTTTGAGTTGTTAAACTCCCTTTCTAAGCACACAAGTTCTAATACCAATTGTTAGTAATAAAAAAGAGGGGGGGTGAATCAGTGGCCTCAAAAATGTTCCAATAATCAACCCTTAAAACTTAGTACCACAATATTAAGCCTCTAGTTATCTTCAATCCTATAAGATGAATGCCTTCAAATACTTGTATCAAATTACTACTACTTGGAATGCTTTGTAAAACCTTCTACTGTATGTTTACCGAATAGAAGTTTGTTAATTTATCGAAACACAGTAAATTATCTAGAGTATACCGATCAATCTAGTTAAGCTATATGTAATGCAAAACACTAAAGTCATGACTCATAAACACATTGACACATGGATTTTTAACATGGAAACCATGTTAAGGGAAAAACCACTTGGGATCGGTAACCCAAAATTTTCACTCTTCTAAAGTGAGCTTGGTGAAGAGCCAACCCTATTAAAGGTTACAAACACACTCTTAGGTGTGACCGTATTAGAAGATTTAAAAGTTTAGTCTGTCACTTGATATCGGGCATCTCTATGCTACCTTCTTTGATCAAACACTCACTTGGCCTGTCAATAGGTATCTGGCATCTCATGCTATCTTCGTGATCAAACTTTTTGATACTCATTTTGATGTATCTCAATATAGAAAGGATCTTTCAATTTTGCTCAGTTAAGAGACTTTTTGAATCAATGGTTAAACTGAAACAGTATGATCTATTCACATATACAACTTATACTTGCAAATTTTCAGATCTATTGTAATCTCATAAACTAATTTGATCAATATATCTATGTTTATACCTTTGCTCCACTTTTATTCTTCTCGGTGATGTTGTTCTCTGTTGCTTGGTGTTCGCAGAAAACTTTAGCTCTTTCCTCAACTTGATTGATCAAGACTGTATGAAGTTATTCTTCATCAGTTTCTCTTCAGCATCCTCTTTTTCATTTACTCCCCACACTAATTTGTAATGAATTGAGTTGTCTCTTAATAGACATGACATCACCTTTGTTAGGTCCTTGATTTTCTTGAACTTGGCGTGATCCACAATTCTTACCAATTAAATTTAAAGCAAAACTCATATTTTATCTCGTTGAGATCTTCTTTCCAACTGGACAAAATAGATTTAAATCAATTACTTATCTCTGGCTTATCTTGTCAATGAAAACAATGATAACTACTAGTTAAGTCTATATTTAGCTCTACCAGCTAGATATTTTGTCATTTCTGAACTCGAGTTATTTTTGGTGTTTTAATTCTTTGATAGATTTGGTCAATATCCCAGTTCTACTCGGGCTTCTTTGTCATTTTACACTATGTTTCTGGTCATCGGGTATGCTTGTGATTCTGCTCATCGGTAATGCTCATCGGTGTTCTTGCTTAGGCACCACTGTGACTTGATTATCGATGAGCTATGTCCGTCGGGTTTCACTAATCGTCGATGTTTGTAGTCACATTGTGAATGCTTTTCTTTTATGCATTACAAAAAGCATAATCTTTATCTCTCTGAATCTCTAAAGTCTTTGAAACTTTGATTATAACCGATTAGATTATATCAAGTTGACATCAATGAAAATACAATCCATTAACTGATTTAATGTCTTGCATTATCTTCCTACATTTTAGTGATCAACTTAATATCTTCAAACATTCAATCAGTTACATGTCACCAATAAGTTCATCCAAGATGAGGAGCTATAAGTCCCTGAACCAATGCAAGAAAGAATGGTGCAGCTAGTTGAGTTAGATGAAATAAGAAGAGACAGTCAAAAAGAGAATGTCAAGTTACCTAAAAAAATGAAATACCTTTTTGAAAAAAGATCAAGTGATAGGAAGTTCCAGCTTGATGATATAGTTCTTCAATGGAAAGCAAGAGGTGAGGACAAGGGAAAACATAAAAAAATCTGAGTCCTTATGGTTAGGCCCCTTTTTCATTCATCAAACTTTTGAAAAGGATTCATATCCATTAAATAATATGGATGGAGAGGTACTTGAATTTCCAGTGCATGGACAATTCTTAAAGCCTTTTTTCAATTAGTTTTTGCCTTCCATGCACAGTAGCTTTGTATTTTATGTACAGGTGTGTTTTCTTTCTATTGTGTGTTTCCTTCCAGTTGTGTGTTTGCTTCTACAATGGGTTAGATAAGTTGTGGCCTACCTTCCAAAGATTTTTTGTTCTTTCTATGAACTTGCATTCAAGCATCCTCAGAGAGAGCCACTTTTGGATATATTTCTAACATTCTGAGCCTTGATATAAATTTTTTGTTTCCCTATCTAACTTTTCCCTAAAGTGTCAAGATCTATTCCAATATGCCATTAAATTTTTGTGCAAATGTCTGTGATTCAAGAAATACAAATTAAAATGGTGTAAAACCCTAAACCCTAGGTCATTTGTGCCCTTGTTGTGCAAAAACCCTAGTTCCTCATAGTCGTGTTCTATTTTGAAGTTACTTTTGTCAAAGTAACTTAAGTGATTTATATGTCATGTGCTTTTAAAGTCTTTTCCTTTATCTCTTGACCTCACAAGAAAGACTAAATATTCCAAATCATTTGGAGACTTAGCACAAGCTTTAGTCATGTAGTCTTAAGAAGAAAAGAACATGCTTAAATTCATTGAGAGACTTCACGACAGCGGTTGATCTTCGTTTGATCGTTTGGTTGGTGCATAATCGCAAGATGATTATGAATATGGATCAAAGTTTTAGAGACATAGTGATGGCCATGGATTAATATTTGATCATGTGGATAGTGCCTGATCTCATAATTAAACTCAAGTTACAAGAATTACTCAGCAACTTGGACATTTACTCTGTCGCGTAATCTCTTAATACACCCGCAGTCAAGACAAAGTTTATTTTTTCTTTGTCACGTAATCTCCATATGAAATCAGAGTTAAGTAAGAGGTTCTGAGATTAAGAGATAATTTTTGATATTTTCCAAGATGAGGGGATGGTGCATGATCTCTAAACAAATGCTAAAGTTAGGGTTTCCTTCAGCTATTAAGAGATATATGTTAATCTTGTTATATCTTTGACTTGATCATTTGGCTTGTGCTTGATCTCCAAATAAACTCTTGAGTTAGTAAATCATTTGGCAACTTAGAGTTCATTCAGTCACGCAATCTCACAAACTTACCAAGGTAAAAGCATGGTTATTTCTTTTGCTTAGTTGTGAGACCTCTGAATGCAAGAATGGTTAAGTAAAATCTCATGAGATTAAGTGAGGACCATAGATGCTTGGTTGATCCTCTGGATAGCGTTTAATCATGGAATGAAAGAGAAGGTAAGTGATAAGTTTCAAGATTCAACACAAGTCATTGGATTAAATAAAAATCAAGGGTTGCCACATGATCTCGAAAAAATTTGATGAAGTACAGGAAACTTGAGATGCTCAATGCTAATCATTGATGAAGAAAAAGATCTGAAGGTAGGCATGTGATCTTTGAATAGAACCTGAGTTAGAGAAATCATTCAGCAACTTTGAGTTTTATCAGTCGCTAAGTCTCCAAAAGAACCATGGTTAGTTATGGTTAAGTCAGAGCCAAGTCAAGTTTTGATGAAAGTAAATATGGACTGCATATTAAGATTAAATCTTGTAGCTAGTGTTAAATCACTAAATGAAGTTAATAAGTCATAAAGAATTTAACGGTCAAGAGATAGTATGCTCAGATTGTGACACATGCATAAGTGGTTAAGGAGATCTGTGGCATGTGTAAAATCTCTGAGTAAACTCAAGGTTGAGCTAAAATCTTAGCAACTTAAAGATAGCCTTTAGTCGCATAATCTCATAAAAAAACTGGAGTTAAAGCTAAAGACTAGGAGATTCAGTGCAGGCTGTTGGATTAAAGTAGACTCAAGGGTAGTCACGTAGTCTTAGGATAGATTATGAAATTACAAGTTTATTCAGAGATTCAACGCAGGGAATTGATATTAAAATGATTGGGTGGTCAGTGTGAAGTCTCCAAATAAACTAAAGGTAAAGAGAAATGGTTAGTGACTTAGACTTTACTCAGTCGCATGATCTCTGGATAGACTCAGGGTTAAATCAAGGTCTTTCTTTTTCTTTAGTCATGAAGTCTCGGAATGAAATTATAGTTAAGCTAATTGTATAGCAACTTGGAGATGACCGTTGACGAAGAAAAATATAGTATGGTGAGTGTTGAATCTCATGATGTAACCGGGGTCAAGCTAAATTCTCATCGACTTGGAGATAACATAGTCAGACAATCTCATAATAGATTGTGGTTAGGACATGGTAAAACTACAAGGGTTTTTTCTCACGCTGTAATGTAAAAAAGCTAGCCAATTAAAGAAGTAAGATTCTAACAAGATCTTTTGAGCTATGAAAAGATGGAAAAATAAGCCAATCACATTGAGTTTAAAGCCATTTTTCACATAAAATAAGGTTTTAAAATTGGAAAAGGCACTCACGACTTACCCAATTGTCTTATTCGAATTTGATTACCTGTCAACTTCAGGCGCCATGTCTAGGAAAAAATTGATGTCAAAGCACACAGAGTTAAGACAAAAGTGATTAAGTAAAAATTTCTTGGCTCTCAACTTGACTAGTGCATTGAATTCTCAATGATAAATAGCTCTATCTTTTGTTCATTTCAGTTTACCAAAGTTTTAAAAGTGTAGAGCTAAGAGATTGCATAAGTTTCAAGGCTATCTAAGGTGAAGAATTGTTTCAATTTTAGAGTTATTATCGAGGAATAATTTGTATCTAAGAGAAGAGATATTTAGAGGAACTTTGAGAACCATAAAAATAAGTTAAGAAGCACCAAGTGGGGCCTCAACCAGTGGAAGAAGTAAAGATGCAGAGGAGAAGAAAGGAAAAAGGAATTATTCTAAGGAGTTTGTAGCTCTCTTACCTGAAACAAACCAAGGAAAAAAGGTAAATGACGAATTCCTCTCTGATGATATGGAAAATTGTAGAGATCCTAGGACTCCCGAGGTTTTTGGTTATCATATTTTCAATTACTTTTATAGTAATAAGGACAATTTAATCCCTATTTCAAACCCTTGGACATCAGGGTTAGTAAATTTGATAGTCCCAAACGTCTTCCTAGATACAGATTTGTTAATTGAATTAGCTAGAAGGTATGATACTCTTTCCAATACTATCAAGAAGAGTGATGGAACAACCCTAGTTACTTTGGATAGGGAATCTTTCATGAAGGTCTTTGATATTTATCATCCTTGCGTCATTGAGATAGATTTGACCAAGTTGCAGAGTAGGCATGTCAGAGAGGCCACCATTGTCAGAAGACTAATTCAAGTTCATGTGCCAAAATCAAATAGAAATTACATAGTTACCATACCAAATTATACTATGCCCTATTTTTACAAAGACTTGAGCTTCTATATGAAGTATATTTCTTATCGATTGTGCAGGGTTTTGGGATTGGATGGGGGAAGTGAAAGGCTATCTGCAGATCTTAGGACGATTATCTTGGACCTCCAAAATTCACATGCTAACACTGACTTTGACTACATTAAGTATATTATTGACCAGATACACAGCAATTTATAGATATCCAAAAGAAAACCCACCCCAAGTTCTTACATTACTCTCTTTTGATGCATCTGATCTTATTTTTATATATCAACAGCATGGACATCCAGAATTTGAGACCAAGGATGCAGTTCCGCAGTCAACCAAACCCTATTCAACTTTGGATTAGGGTTTGGAATTACACTTCCAATGAAAATGAGTTTTGTGGTTTCCATAATATGATTGCATGTCCAATTTTAGGTATGCTAGTTGTGAATATGACAAGATTTCCCATCAAGGTGCTGTAACTTCTCACGCCTTGTCAATTTGTGGATATATGGATAGGAGATCATAACTGAGGAGAATTTTACTATGAGAATACCTTCACTCTAATGAGGGTTTATGGATGCTCCCAGCCACCATGCATACTTCCACAAAATGTGCCACCAAGAATAGCTATGATGGAATTCATTTGACAGTTAATGTGGATTGATAAAGAGCACTTGGCTCCCCATAGAAAGGGTACGTTCACACCTAGGAAGTTTAAAGTTTACAACTTCACCATTGGGAAGAGAGCTTTGGACTCAATGAATAAATGGTTGGGAAAATATGGAATGAGTGTGGCCTTGTACAGCTACATAGACCTAGAAGGATTCATCAAAAGTGCAAAGAAACTTTTGACTCCAACCATAACCACCATCAAGGAACATGAGGAGTGTGTGGAGGAGGACCTCATAAGAAACATCTTGGAAGATGAAGAAGTAGCAAGGAGGGAAGATCAATACCAAGAGTTAATGAGCCTAGAGAAATAGATGAATAAAAAGGGAATCCCTTTTCGAGGTTTCTTTCCAAGAGTGCCCTACTTGCATAGACTCTATAAGATGATGGATTCTTTCAATACACTATACAATCACCTTGAAGGTTTGATTGTAGACAAAGAAAGAGGCCCTAATAAGCACTCTTCATCAGAATATGAAGAAGACAGTGGAGGAGGTTACTCAGTTCATAGCCATCCTCCCATGGATCAGCCACCTATAATAGAGCATACTGTAGAGGCATACCTTACAAAGGTTCCTAATACTGAGGTGACTAATGAGCCCCCTACAAAAAAGTAGAGAATTGAATCATGGGAGCCTTCTCGGGTAAAGGCACGGGAAAAGAAGAAAGATAGAATAAGTTCCCTGATTGTTGGTAATAGGCCATATGATCACCAACTCAGTAAGACCATTAAAGAAGGAAATAAAGTAAAGAAGGATGTAGAAGAAGAAGTTGAATTTCCCCTTCTACACTGTCAAGATGAAAGAGAGCTAGACCAAGAAGAATTCTTGAATGATGATGCTTTCAACAAAACAAAGGAGTTCAAGAACTTCTTAATTTGGATGAAGCAACAAGAAGTAGGATCACAACTGTAGTTGATAGAGGGTGACTCGGTGCCAAGTGAGGCTTTGCAATCCTGACAAGCATATGATCCTGAAATAGAGAAGATAACACTTGAGGAGGCTAGGAAACTAGTCAAGTCTAGTGGGATGTTGCTTGTGCCTAGTTAGGATCTTGCTTCAGCCTTCATAATTGATCAAATCAGGAGGTAACCAGATGCAAATTTGTCTTCAGAGACACAAATTGGGGAGATGATTAGGGGATATAGATATGATCCTTGATCCCAAACTTTAGCAATGTTGTCTCTAGCACCCAGGACACAAAAGCCATCATTAATCAACATCCAAGAAAAGATGGATGGGGATAAGATAAATTGGTCTATCCATAATACTAGTTATTTGGAGATATCTCAGGCTCTTACCCACTTTGCACATCTAAATGAGGCTAAAATAGAGAAAATATCGTAGAGATACCATAAGCTTTTTGATGAATCAAGTGTTTTGGTGAAAGATAGAGAAAAGTGCTTGATTAAGATCAAGTCACAAGAAGAGAAGGTGGTGGAATTGAACAAGAAGGTACAAGAGGCCCCCAAGGATATCCTTGCTCCACCTAAATAGGTTGTGGATTCTCAAACTGAGACCACATGGGATTTTTCACTTGGGACAGATCAAGAGGATAAAGATCAAAATAAAGTGGCTTTAGAAGAATTATGGAAGATCTTGCAACACAGGATAGATATCCTAAAAAGTAAAGTTGACTTGGTAAATAATGCTTATAGAAAGCTACATGGATTAGAGATAGAGGTCAACAATCATATTGCAACTCTGAGTCCTTATTTTGGCACTTGGTCAGGAAGGGCATCACTATTTGAAAGGTTGGGAGCCTTACAGCCACATAGGGTAGATCTCCCTGAGATTGTTTGTCAGGTGGGAGAAGAAATTGAGAAAATTGGAGCTACTTTGTCTTTCTTTAAAGGAAAAAAAAATCATATACAGGCGAGGGTAAACATGTTTGGCCCATATTATAATAGATTTATTCCTCCAATAAAGGGAGAAGATGGTAAGATCAAAGCAATAGGAGAATGGAAAAATGAGTTTGACACTTTATTGCCTATTAAAGTGCCATTTATAACAGATAATATTTCTTTGGATATGGATAGATTTAATAAGACTTTGGATAAATCTTTCAAAGAAAAGACATAATTAACTAAGTTTTTCATAGATGTCAAGGTCTTAATAGATGCTAGATGAGACAGGAAGAAGGCATAGCTACAGAGTATTCAGATTTTTAATTGGCCTTCATAGGTAGAGGTTGCACAAGGGGATTTCATCAAAAAACCCAAGAAGAAAAATCATGCAATTGTTGACCTAGATGTATTGGATGAGGAGTACAATAACACATGGCGTCTGATCAATGAACACAGGGAGGATAACCATCAGCAAGACTAGTGTAAGTTATCCTGTATTAGTGGTCACTAGGTCTCACAATAACTATAGGAGGTTACCCATAATATCTACCGAAAAATGTGCCAGTTGTTGAAGATTTGGAAACATATCAGATCTTCTCCTCAAGTGTCTTTTCTACCGACTGAAAGTATAAATGTATTTTTGTCTTCTAGCACTATTTAGGTTTAGGTTTAGCCTATCCATCTGAATCTTGTTGCATCCTTAATCTTTAAGGATTCCAAGATGGCTATTTCTCTATAAATAGCAAGATGTAATATATTGTTAATGATGGTGAATATACAACTGCAAAGCAGACTTCTCATTTTTGTCTAGTTTTCAAGCTTTTTGGTCTTTCTGAATGTATTGAAATAGAAGTTTATTAATAAAATACATTGGGGTTCCTTGTTCCATATCTTTTATGTCTTCTTTTGTTTCTTTTTATACTCTTGTATGTTTAATCTGTAGGGCATTTTAAATATACCAGTTATAAGGTAACTGTGCGATTATTTTTAAGTTTCCTTCAAGGAAGGAGTAAGTCTTATAAATAGTTCCAGTGGGTTAGATATAAGTGTGAGAATTTGATACATGAATGTGGGGATGAAAAGATAGTTTGCAAGGCACTCTGTCTGGGCTTCACATGTGTTTTCATTAATCAGTTTCTGTGAATATGTATTTCTTTTGTATCTTTGCTCAGGATCAATCACTAGTCTAGGTTTTGATAAGCAGTTATTCATCATCAATATCAAATACAAACAATCATTTAATTTTCTTTTATTAAGAACATATATGTTTAATCAGTTGTATTGAAGGATACAATTTAATTTGTTGATTCCTTGGAGAGAGAATCATTAGGTTAACCTTCCTGAGTCAAAAAATCTAAAAAGAAGAAGGATGAGAATCCTTGTTTCACTGTTATTTTCTATTGTCAAGTTCATGGTTTGTCTTATTAAGTTCTATGCTAAACTAATCATAGTCACCTGACAAACAATCTCAGGGAGATCTACCCTTAATCCTTAATCCACAATTTCATTAATCCACTGTTATAGTAACTAATAATCAGTAATCTATAGAAGGTACACCTGCTTGAGCCTGTGGAGCTCAAAGAAGGAGGATTAATCCTCATTAATTATGCTTTTACTTGCATGAGTTAAGAATTGGGAATCTAAGAGTCAAGCATTGATGCTATATTGATATTTTTCAAGAAGAATCTCTAACACACCCTTAAGCCCTATCTAGATCAATTAATTTTGAAACATAATTACATTCGATTGTACAAGTTTGTAATTTGAACTTGAAAATAATTTGAAACCTAATCAATCTAATTGAACAATCTAAGATCATTTTGTTAGTCAATCTTTAAACAACCTTAAAATTGACCTAAAATCAATCTAATCTAATCAATTGAAAAAAGTACTGAAAGGTCTAATCAATTAAAATTAAATTTACCTAATCAATCTAATCAATTTATAATATATACCAATTATTCAATCTAATCGTTCTAATCAATTTCTAATATCAATAGATTTAATTTAGAAAAATTACACAAGTGTAATTTGAACTTGAACAAAGTATCTTGATCTAGAAACATAAATAATAAAGTCCAAACCAAACTATCAA
>JAGRRI010042802.1:0-11303 GCA_018584345.1 Thuja plicata
TACACTCCAACTACTCAAGGACATGCCCCAAACACCTCCTCCTGAGATTGAAAGCATTCTAGACAAGAGAGTGAACAAAAAGACTAGGAGGGACACTTATTATGAGTACTTAGTTAAATGAAAAAATTAACCCATTGAAGATGCTAACTGGATGACCCCTGAAGAAATTTAGAAAATAGGATATACACTTGAAGACCTCCCAACTCAAGAGACTTGAGTTAGTTTTTCCATGGGGAGTATGGTGCAGGGCACCTCCTACAGTTTCTATTTTATGATATGTTGTTTGTAATAAGGTGTGAATCCTTTGGATCACCCTAATGTGTGTGTATGGGTCTATTTTGTAAGGTTAAGGACCCTAACGTAAGTTATAAACCTTGAGGTTGCCTGAAACCATGTTAGACCAGTCTAGTTTCTTTTAGTTTTAGTCCTTAAGTTGAATTTTATTTTTTGTATCCTTAGTGTAGGTTCTTGGCATATTTTAGATCACTCCAAAATCCTTGGAGTTTGGTAGTGTTGGCATCTTGCTCAAAATTGCAACTTTGACAAATGTTGCTAAAAGTTGTCTTTTTGCAAAATGTTGCATGAGCAACTTTTGCAAAATGTTGCATGAGCAACTTTTGCAAAATGTTGCTCGAGGAATGAAAACTTGATTTGAAATAGACACACCAACTTCTTGAAGCATATGTAACACCAAGATGATGCTATTTGATGTCCTTATGCCTTCTAGGAAGGTTATAAGTCAATGTGTACAGAGTTTGATATTTAGAGAAGGAAATATAAGAGTTTTCTAAGTCATTCTGTGTGTGTAGGGCCTGGTACAGATTCATTTGGTGAAACCACTTGCAAGAATTTGTGATGTTTTGAGTTATCTTACCCTTCCAATTGGTTTCATCCATTTTTGTGAAGTTACATAGAAGTTAGAGTATTTTGTTTGGTTATTGCCTGAAAAGCCCTATTTTCCTGGGTCTGCTCCAAAGATGTGATCCTAACTTGGGATTTATCTAGTGGATCTACTCGGCCACTTGGGAAATACAAGTTAGGATCATGCATTTTAAGATTCCAAAGGCTTAGAAGCTCAATGTTTGTTTCATGATTTTTAAGAAAAAGCCCTAGACTAATTATCTTAATGTAATTAGCCTGCCTTTTGAGTACAATCACATGCATGAGAGTTATATGGTTGGAAGGGTCAAAAAAATGATGTATCTAGATCATTTTTAGATAGAAGGAACTATCCAAGTCCTTTTTCTCACTCTGTGAACCCACCTTAGACCACTTGCTTAGTAATCCAAGCCTAAGGCTAATTAGGCATGTGAGATTTTCAAGGGTTTAGTGGTGCTGGAATAAAGTGGAGTCCTAAAAGGGTATCTAGAATACACTTTAGATCAGTCAAATCCTTCTGTGATAAAAAGTTATGCTTGAAAAACCCTCTGGACAAGGCTACAAGAGAATTTAGGCCAATTAGTGTTTGACTAACCCATTGGTGGATTATCAACCCTTAAGGCCTAAGTAAAGTGTACCATCCCTTGGATTGGTTAGTTGGAGCCTTTGGTGAAGAGTTTCACTCTTAGGCTTGGGTTTAGAGAAAGTGTCCCTAAAAGCTAAATTGTAGAGATTGGTGTTTTGGTTTAGGAAACCAAGTTGAGAACAAAAGGGTGACTTGGCCTATTGAACAAGTTGTTATACAGCCTAGTAAGACAAGTATCAAATTGTAGTACTTGAAAAAGTAGTTTGAGGTAGCTATAAGGAGTTGGAACCTACATAGGTCTTCCTGCAGTGCACTCTACATCAGGGTGGCAAAGTCACCATAACTTCATTTTGCACTAAAGAAATATGTTTTAAAAATATCATTGCCAAAGTTTTAAAAAATATTGTTGCCATTTGGCTATCCAATGAGATGACTTTCCAATAGAAATAATCAATTATGTTTGGAAGCCTAAAGTTGTAGCAAAAAGAAGGGAAATGCCTTAAATAAGGTGTTATAACCTCGTGTTCAAAATTTAAATTGATATTGCTAAATACTCTCGACTCAACATCAATAATAATTAGTATAAGGACATTTGATTTTATATGGATTTGGTTGTAAATAAAACTTGTCAAGTTTGTTGTCACATGTTTATTTAAATTGGATGATATAAATGATTTCCATTATACATACAAACTTATATTAGTTTGAGAAAGAGATAAACACAACACCTGATTTTGTATGTCACAAATTTATCTTATATAAGTGGGATTTTGTTTAAAACTAATTGGCCTCCAATCTTTTATATTAAGCTTGGTGAAATACTCCAAGTAATAACATAAATAAGAGCACACATATATACCTATACCTTATATGTATTCATGAGTGTATCAAGTTCTCAACATCATAGACATGGCTTAAACAATCAACAAAGTCCTAAATAGAGTCATAAAATCCATATAAAAGAGCTATAAAACTATCCCATCATTAGCTACCTACTTCAATATTTCATTGATAGCCCTCATTTGATCATCCACCCCTCTAAGCATATCAGGCCTATAACAATCCTACACTCCACTCTTTCCCAACTGATAGGTGTATGATACTTATGTCTATAATGAGCTTCAAAAGGTGTCATTACCAAAGATGCATTGTGGAAATTATAAAAGAGAACTCCACCAAGGGAAGATACTCTTTGTATTTATCTTGTTGATCCATACAATAAACCCTTGAGAGGTCTTCAACTACCTAGTTCACCCTTTCTATCTATGGAACCATCTTAGGGTGATACACTGAAGTAAAATTCAATCTTGTGCCCAAAGTTTCATTCAATATTATCCAAAAATTTGATGTGAAGTGGGTATCCTAATCTGATTTGATTATCTCAGGAACCCCATATAAATGAAATATCTCTTGGAGAAACTTCTTAGCTATACCCAATGATGTGTTGATGCATGTGATGGAATATTCAACAATTCTATATGTTTACCCTTTTTGTCAATAAATATATTTTTATCTATCAATTCAAGTAAACATGAATAGACAAGAGGGTTGAATACATTCCAAAATTATTTGTAATTTGGGAACTAGAAGATGATGATCTGGTTGCACCTAGAAATGGTGATCACTAGCCCAAACTGTATTTATTTTCCCATTTTATACTATAATCAACTTCACTACTCTTCTTACTGATATTGATAATGTGATAAAATATGGCATGACCAATTTGACCATATTCACTCCTATATTTAGTGGTTTATTCAATTGGATATGGTGAGAGGTCTTCAAAAATATTAATTTTTCATATAGGTTTCTAGTAATATTTCATAGGAAAGAAACATGAGGATAAATTTACAAAGAAAATCCTTGGTGAATTATTAAAAAAAATAGTTCACAATGATCTATTGAAACACTTCCCATCCTTGTCTTCTATAAAATTACATTATGTACTATAAATACATTCATTAATTAATTCTACATATTCACTGAAGTCTAATTTATAGTAACACTTTCTTGACTTCAAGGATCTTTTTGACAAATAATTCATACAAGTCATCAAGATATTTGAATAGACAAAGGTAAAGAGGGTATTGTAAAGTAATGTGTTGAAGAGGGTATTGATCTGAAACATAGAATTTTGTAAAGTTCATATAAAAGTAGGGATTGTAAAGTAAAAGAACCAAATGAATAGATTATGCTTCCTACAATAATATTCGATGTGAGGTATGTATAAAATGAATTAATTTTTCATATAATTACAAATAAATAAAATAAAGAAAACACCAAAATATAGTGACTATAAATGGGGATAGCTCTTTCGATATAAAAACCTCACACTAAAAAATAATTCAACATATTATCTAGTAATCAAATAGTTAGTATAAACTTGGAAAGTATAATACCTTACAACTATTATCAATAACAGTACTTGCAAAAATCACTATCAAACTTCCATCTCAAGCACCCAATAAATAGGAGAATAAATACACGAAAGAAACCATACAATGGAAATAGGAGACTAGAAGTTAAAACCACCTAAAATGTGGCACTTAAATCTCCGATCAAAATCAAATCTCAAAATGAGACCAAAAGCTAAAAATAACATTTTCCTTACACCTATCATGAGCTCATTAATAATAATCAATTCATCGACTTTGGTGCTCAATTTTGGCTACATTATCTCTATTTAAACACATCTTGTGATGTTTCATAACATGTATCATAGGTTGGTCAACAAGTGTTATGCCCCTTTGGCAAGTCTCCTATGCATCACAAATGCTCTTTAATTTTTGATGTGTGAGGCTTTTCTTTTAGAGGCCATAACATTTGTTAGAGTTTAGGTAAATGAGGAAATAAAAAATATTACATATAATACAAAACAAAAGGGAAATTTTTTACAATAACACACATATTTAATGTGGTTCACCTGATGGGAACTACATCCATAGAGAAAAATTCATCCATTTCCTTCTATTATCCTATGAAGAAATAAATTACAATCTCATGACTTTTTACATTTCACAACCACTTATTTATCAAGACTTTTGGCAATTTTACAACAGTTGATTTATATACCAAAATAACATCTGACTCTTTTATTAAATAATAGGTAAGTTTTTCTTTAGGGGTGCTTCCCCAACAAATCCTTATTGGGGGCATCTCCCCCAAACCCCTATCAGAGGCTATACCATTGGGTCCCCATCTAGGGATAACTTTGAGAAACCCCCTCCTAGGAAAAAGTGTAAAATCCTAGCAAATCGTACAATAATTTAGGGGAATTTTTTTCTTGATGATGGCAAATTTTTTTTTCTAAATTAGGAAAATATTATAAAGGTGAAGGAAACTTTTTCCCTACCCAATGAAAATTCCATAAAACCCTTGTGAATAATACATTAATGTGGGGGAAAATATATATTGTGTGAGGCGAATTTTTTGCTTTTGAAGTAAAAACATTCTAATATATGTGGCGAATGATTTTATTTTGAGGGGAAAAAAAATATTTGTACTGGTGAATTTTATGTGTCGTTTGAAAATATTTTTTATTTTTGGCTAATCTAGCGTTAAGTATAGGAAAAATAAATATTTTATTGGCGATTTTCAAAAGATTGGACTTTACAATGCGTTATGTGGGCCAATGCCAACTAATAACTTGTTTGCAGATTATACAGATGTTGGTATCGATAAGTACAAAAATTTACATCGACATACAACCTAACAGTAACATCCAACATTTTATAATGTTAAATGTCTTATTTGAGACCGTTTGATGATCGTAGATCAATGGTTGAAGTTTAATTTTGGCCCAATTTCTTGAAGGAAACATAGTTCTCCAGGAATTCACCGAAATGATGACACATATCAAATTAATCTACACAATAACCATTATCTAATTAATTCAACATCACGTAATGATATCATTATTTACACGTATCAAGTCTTACATCTGTTTACGTGAACGGTTGATAAATTATAATGTATCACAGTTGTCGTTATTAAAAGAAATGTTTTATCACTGACACTAAATCTGGCTATTTATAATTTCACACAGTTGTGCTTTTAATATGAAAGATTTACAAAATTTTGAAGGACAAATGAACTAATTTTACACACTCGTGCATTTAATATGAAAGATTTACAGAATTTTGAATGAAAAATGAATTAATTAGGTTAGAGAAAGAATTGAGGGCTATTTATAGATGATCTACGCTTCTTTCTTCTTCAATTCTCCTTTGGTTTGGGTCTGCCTTTGCTAGTGCTTGAAACATTGCCTCTAGTTTAGGTCTTTAAGCTATATAATTTTAGATATTTTTGTAGTTGTTTTTTGAAGATGGACACTCCTATCCATTTGATAAGCACATCTACGGAGGAATAGAAGGCCTTTTTGGGCCCGGTCTCAAACCACACCCTTGAATCAGTTTGCAAGGAGTTTGTAGCCTTAACAAATGAGGCTATGAGGATGGTGCTAGGCCGTGAATTTTTGGAAAATGTTGATAGGTACCAAGTTAACACGGACATTACGTCCTATTTTTTGGCATCTCTTATGGACCTCGGGGGAGAGAAGGTGGATATGCTCCTTCTGTTAAGGAAGCTATTCAAATATGAATTCTTGGGTGACGCTGTTGAGGTTGTTGTTTATGCACAATTAGGGGTGGGGATCCCTTCGGCAAGTGATTTATGCAAGCTTTTCAAGTCAGATGAATATGTGGCCATTCAACCTTTTCTTTTGAACCTAGATGTTCAGCAGTTGATGCGCCATAGGAAATGGGCGCAGATTGGTAGGGCTATTCTTCGCAAATGGTTTCTATTGGATGACTTGGTGGACTACAGATAGTTGTATGAATTTACAGAGCTTCTCATCTCTAAAAATTTCTTCTTAGACGGAGGGGAAAATCCTTAATGTTGTGTCCCTATGGCCTCAGCCTAAAATTTTGAAATTTCACTCTAGTAGATTTGTCTTTAAAGTTTTGTAGGGACTTCAAGTCTCCAAAATATTATAAATTTATAGAAAATATAAATGAAAACTTTGCAACTTCATTTTAGTTTGTTTTTATGGATTTAAATTTAAAATATGTATGTGTGACATGTGTGATTTTATAATTTGTGAAATTGAAAATGAATCAAACAAATTTTAATGTATGTGTGTTATTTATTTAATAGTAATAACTTAATATTACTTAACTTTTGCATGTATCATGTCATATGTGTGACTGTGCGACTGCCGATTGTGAAATTTATTCTTTAAAATTTACAGTAAAACTAAAATCTAAAATTAGCCAATGCCAAATGGAAATTCATAAAACATCTAATAATTACAATGTCCCAACTCCTAGTCACGTCGAGTTAATATCGCCTCTTTGATTGCCAAGTTGTCCACCGTCACTGGCAACTACAAGTGGTATGTACATTTGGCAACTGCACGTGGTATGTACATTTTACAATCAACTATGAGTATTGATACTGTTGACATGTACCTAAAACCTTTTTGTTTATAACCCTAAATTGTAAATGTATTAATCAAGGCTGTTGATTGATCGTAGATCAATGGTTGAAGTTTTATCTCGGGCCCTGTTTCTTGAAAGAAACTGGTCTTTGCAAGAAGTCTGCAAAATGGATACATGTCACAAGGTTGGCATGATAACTTTGCAAGAAATGAATGTCTTTTCAGAGTGACAGTGACATTCTTTAACCACGATGATCCACTCGTTAGTCATTAGGCACATCGCACAATTTCCAAAATTGTACTAGTATAAACTATAGTTATTAGTATAGTCACTATACTAGTAATTTCCCATGGACCCACACTCGTGCATTAATGGGAATGATTTACCTAAATATATGAAAGATATGGAACATGGCTATTTATAGACGTTCTTTCTTGCTTCTTCATCAATTTCAATTTGCTTTTGTCTTTCAGTGCCTACCCTTTGGTTTTAAGTTTTTAGATCTATGATTATGTAGATTCGTAGAATTTCCTGTGTGTAGTTTGAAGATTTAAGTTTTTAGTTTAGGGTATCGAGGCTCTACAAGTAGAGATGGACACACCAATTAGGTTGAGAACCACATCCATTAATGAGCAGAATCCCTTTCTAGGCATGATACCAGATGAAGTTCTCACTTCCATTTGCAAGGAAGTGGGCGCTTTAATTAACAATGTTATGTTGATGGTGCTCAAGCATGAGTTCATTCACAACGAGATGAGATATCATGTCAACACAAAAATTACATCCTGCTTCTTGGTGTCTCTTCTCGACCTCGAAGGAGAGAAGGTAGACATGCTTATGCTACTGCAAAATGTTTTCAAGGAACAATTTATGGTGGACGACATCCAAGTCATTATCTTCGCACAACCGGGGTTGGGTATCCCTTGGGCTGATGAAATTGAAAAGCTTATATAGCGATGTAGCAATGTGGAAAGGAAACCCTTTCTACTGAAACTTAATGAAAGGTAGCTGACGCAGCATCAGAAGTGGGCACGGTTGGGGAGGGACTTCCTACGGAAGTGGTTTCACCTCGACGATGGGGTGGAGACAGACTGCACCTGGCTCGATGAATTCACAAAGATTATCCTCCACAAAAAATTCCTCTCAGATAGGGATGGAAATGAAGACCCTTAGTGTTTTTGTTCTTGAAACGGGGTTTTCGCAGTTTGTTTTGTATTTTTGTTTTTTCTTATATGATCAACCAGTGCCCTTGTGGCAACAAATTTTGTAACTATTTTTTGGGGATACTTCCTATTCAGTGATTCACACTCACACTCACACCATTTTGTAGGGGTTTATAGGGCGACTATAGTCTAAAGTTAAACTCTATAATTATAAATTATATTATAATATTAGTGATGTAAATTTTCAAAATAATTAATGAAAATTTTGCTCTTCGACTTTTTTAATGAATTATAATAGATTGTCTGGACTCTCGACTCTGTAAGTTTGTTTAAATTGCATAATTATTATAATTTTTCTATCTTCCTCTAGAAACGAGACACATATCAGTGTGTGAGATAATAGATTGTCTGTGTAATTTTTTTTAATTGCAATTTTGTAAAGAAATCTAAAGACTAATAGTAATATATTGATAAATAATAAATAATAAATTATGTGCCCATTCACATTGCCATATAGATGTGTGATATCATATAATATGAACCAAACAAATGTAACAACATTTAATGTATGTGTGACTGTGTGATTTATTTAAGAGTAATAACTTAAATTTTCCATTTCAATGTATTATGTGCCATGTGTGCAATTGTGGAATTGTCAAAGTTTAAAGTCTATTTATTAATACCCATTTGACATTTATCAGTTTGCATTTTATGGGTAGTAATAAATTAATAATTAGACATTTATCTGTGACTGCAATATTTTAATTAGTTTCTTTTATATTAGAAAGTTTCAATATTTAATTTAATTTAATTTTAATAAATTTTTGGTGCATGGTGTTTCGTGTAACTATATTTCTGGTGACCATTGGATGAGTAGAGATCAACGACGTACGAGGTATTTCATGCCAAAAGGGAAAAGAAACCCCATTTTTACAATCCTATTATGGAATCACAACACGTGTCCACTCACACAAATCAGTATCATTCGATAAATATAATTTAAAGTTTTTCATTTATTTCTTTTTAGTTTAACAGTATTGCAGAGGCTATTTCTGAAAATCAAACTAGTAAAAATTATATAAAAATTTATCATAGTATATATAAATGGGTTTTTAGTTTTATTAGTTAGTTTTTAATGACCTGTGAGGTGACTAGGTGACTATGTGTGAGTTAATATAGTACTGACAAGTGAGAACTTAGAAGCCAAAAGTTAATGGGACCCATGACACATGATAGTGACTACCGATGACTGTTGGATGAGCACAGATCAACGACGTGCGGTGTATTTCAGGCCGAAACGGAAAAGAAACCCCATTTTTGCAAACCTATTCTAGAATCATGACACATGTACACTCATACAATTGGTGTCATTCGATGATGACATGTGAGGTGACTAGGTGACTATGAGTCTACGATTCTACGTATGATGTACTGTACTACTACTACTGACAAGTGACAAGCCAAAAGTAAATGGGACCCGCGACCTGTGATAGTGACTTCCATGACCGTTGGATGAGAAATGTATCAATGACCCAAGGTATATTTCGGGTCTATTTGGGGAATGGTCACCTTTTTTTGCGAATATCCCCCAAAAATAGGGCACGTGTCATGAATTAACACTCAGCTAATTTTAATTAAAATCAAAATTGGAGTAAAATAGTAACTTAATATTTAATAAGCAATAAGCTCAATTTTGGGTCCTACTGACCTCATATATTTGTAATGTCAAACAATTAAGTGACACTTGTCCTAGTGACCTCAGATATCTAGAGAAGCAATAAAAGTTAACACAAGTCACGACTGAGGACTCAGTACTCACAATTGTACAATTTTAACCTAAGTTTTTATATTTTTAGTTCTTTTTTTTTTATCGATAATATTTGATTTTGTATTGATTTTAAAAAATAGAGGTTACATATTGGCCAACAAAGGCATTTCCTTCCAAAATGCAAAAAACAAACTTGATTTGGAAGCCTAACTACTAGGGGTGGCTATGAAAAAGCAAAAAATGAAGCATAAAGACTTCTATTAACAGACATCTATATACAAAGGTAATCAGACCAAAATATAGACTAAGTTTCAATTATGGGAACCACTTTGCAGCATCTCCTTTGGTAAAGTTAGCAAAAGCTCCACACTTATCCAAGAGTGCCCCGACTCGGATGCTGTCACCAACACCACCACTCGGTCCAGTGGCTGATTCCACTCTGGCCTGCCTAGCTGCAGAGGCCCTTCCTCCCTACCTAGTGACCGGTAGTTTCCGAGAGACCAGTCTTCTACCATCTTCATCCAGGGCCACAAAGGACTTGATGGGTGTCCTCTTCCTTTTTTGATCCATGAATTCGGCCTCCACCTTTTCCATTTCCACCCTTTTCTTTTCCAATGCCATTAGTAGTTCCTTCCACCCACCCAATGCTCGTGCCAGATGGACGTCTTCTAGGCTATCCGTTGACCAGACAATGAGCGGTTACAGGCCATGACTCCCTCTACCCACCATTCAGAAAGGCCCTTCACCCATTTGCAGCCCCAGTCCAACCTCTGCACACTTAATGATTTCCTCCACACCGCCAACCCACTTCACCACCATGCATTGCCTGATAATATTCCTCACTTCCGCCTTTGATTTTGAAACCATCAGAGAGAGAGCCAAAAACAAAGATGTGATATCTAGATTTGTTCTTGGCCGCCACCCTTTCTGTAGAAAATGTTCTCCAAATATTTCTCTGATGGCCGCCCAAAAGTCATCTCCCTCCCTTGTGAAGATATGGCTCAGCCTATTCAAAGTGATGGGGGTATTGAATGCAGGAATTTTCCCATTGGTAGACAAAGATAAATTTGCCTCCATAGATATGATATTTCCACTCTGTCTCAAAGGATGTGACCTTGCTGATGTCGCCAGTGACTTTAACTTGCCTCTGAAGCCTCTAAAAATAGATGATGATGATTCCATCAAATTGCTGAGAAAGCCATCATTTTTCTTTTCTCCCTCAATTACGATCTCAGCCTTCACTTACCGTGAGATCTTAGGTTGGGGATTTCTATTAATTACACCCTTGCCCTCATCCCTTAGTGGCATTCAAGGCTTAGTTTCTTGAAGGCCTACCACGTAGTTTGGTGGTGTGACTTTGCATGCTCAGATTTTAGGAGTTCAGCCTCGACAATGATTGCACCCCTACATAGTTCCTAAGATTATTCAATATTCATGAAGTTCTCAAAGATTTCAAATTTATCCTCAAG
>JAGRRI010042853.1:0-11482 GCA_018584345.1 Thuja plicata
GCTCACCAAGAAAGGAAAAGTAAGATAATTAAAGTTAATTTATTACAATTAAAAATATCTCCTCTCCAATTCAAAAATGGAATTTTATTCCAATGGGGTATCATAAATGCTTTCTTCATCATTATTTAACATTCAATATAATGAGTGTTTAGGAATTAAACTGATTACTTCTACCAACAACAATTTGGTTGATAAGGGGTAAGGACATAATAAAACGCATCTACCATATAAGATTAAGGTAAGAACAAATACATTTTTGTCTTCCATGGTATGAGTTAGGAATGACTGGAAATTCCATTTAGTACTCAGTTCTTTACTTCAAATACTAGTTTAAATTTCCATTTTTTTTAATATCTAAAAGGGATCTAACATTGCATTAACTTATATAGCCATAAAAAAATAAGGTTAGAAATGTAAAGCATAAATATAAGATGCACTCAAAATGTAATTTAATTTATGTGGTGTGTGACCCAGACCATCCATACCCACCACTGTCGAGGAGCTAACCTCCTGTACCTTAACCACACCTTCGCCTTCTTCCTGCAACCACTCAGACACACTCGAGACCACAACAAGAGATCAGTGTCCAAAATTAATCATAATTAATAAAATCATCACATTTCATTGCAATTACATCATATTTCATCTCATTTTACATGATAATTCAACATTTATGCATGTAAAATGTAAGATAAGGCATCAATTATAGCACCATAACATAGCATTGTCAAAATAACAATCATCATAATCATGATATTGACACAAATTCATCAAAAGTTGAAAGTATCATCTATGAAAATGCAGACTAAAAAGTCTAAATCCATGAAGCATAACGACTAGAAAGTAGCGACACAAGTCTAAAACATAACGACTAGTTTAACAAAAGTCAAAATGTTGCATTGAAGACCTAAAAAGTACGAATCTCATAAATCGAGTAGTGACAAAATCACAAGTTATTTTTAAGAGAGAGTTGTGAAAGACAAGTTTCTTATTGTTTCAAACCAATCCCATAAAATCAAAGAAACTATTTGTGGAAAGTGGCAAAGCAAGCTTTTCACAAAGTTAATCTGTTCTGGCCTCTCTTTTACATTTTCTAAGCAAAGACAGTGGATCCCACAATCATGATTCAACCCATAGACCAACATATTTAATGACTCTTGAATGGAGCATACGAAATATTGATCACACCATACTCTAATTTGAGAAAGAGCATAAGTTTAAACACCTATACATATCTATAGAAAGCCGAAACCAGGCATATTTTGTGTTGCTAGCGTGGCTACCATATCCTATGAATTAATGGCAGTGATGGACAAAATGAATAGGCTTTCCAGCTAATGAATGGACAATTACATTATTGCACAGTGACAGCATACAGGCTTTACAACTCATTCACAACTTCCTACAGTGCATTGTTTCTTGATTCGGATAATTTTTTCGACCAATGCTTTTGGATAATTCCTGCAAAGTGCTTACTTCCTGTGACAAAATCTGATTCGGCGTGACGTTATAGTGGAAAGAATACCATACGAAGAATCAAAATGCAAGAAAACCTCCCATAACGCATTAACTTTCATGCTTCAATGGCATATTCTAATTAATCTTCAAATTATTCACGTGTTGAGTGGTTGAACACAAAACCAATACGATTTTATTATGTTTATATCTTTACTATAGTAGATATGCTTAATAATTATTTTTCTTGGAGAAATATAATAATGTGTACTTTATTTGATAAAAAAAATATTTTAATTAATTAATTTTGGTATTGAATAAATTAATATTTATATTAAGATAAATGTAATAATGTAATAATTACAATACATTCATTTTAACCATTTTGTGGTAATATATAAATGATAATTTTATATTTCTTTTTCTATATTTGTAAGGTCTATAGATGTAGATAAATAATTTTTTAAAGCTAGGTTATGCCAAATACAAAATAGAAGTGTGCCTTGATAAATAACTTGAAATTGAATATCATTTAGAACAAAACTCTTCAATATATATGATAAAGTTTATATCTTCGTGTAGATAAATAATTTTTTGAAGTTAAACAAAACTCTTGTCAGCTAATATCATATGTGACTCTTGAATTATTAGAATTAGTATATTTAATTATAATTATTAGAATAACGTAGATAAATATTTTTTTAAAGCTAGGTTATGTCAAATACAAAATAGAAGTGTGCCTTGATAAATAACTTGAAATTGAATATCATTTAGAATAAAACTCTTCAATATAGATGATAAATTTTATATCTTCATGTAGATAAATAATTTTTTGAAGTTACTTTATGACAAATACAAAATAGAAGTGTGTCTTATCAATAACATAAAATTGAATATTATTAAGAACAAAACTCTATCTATTTTGAAATGTTTATAATGTAATTTTGTAGGCTAGGTTAATTTAAGAGAAAAAAATCAAAATGTTGATATGTGAATGGTTCTAGTCAACTAATACCATATGTGACTCTTGAATTATTATAATTAGTATATATAATTCTAATTATTAGAATACATTCAGTTTAACCATTTTGTGGTAACATATAGATGATAACTTTTATATTTCTTTTTCTATATTTGTAAGGTCTATAGATGTATATAAATAATTTTTTAAAGATAGGTTATGCCAAATACAAAATAGAAGTGTGCCTTGATAATTAACTTGAAATTGAATATCATTTAGAACAAAACTCTTCAGTATAGATGACAAATTTTATATCTTGTGTAGATAAATAATTTTTTGAAGTTAGGTTATGACAAATACAAAATAAAAGTGTGTCTTATCAATAACATAAAATTGAATATTATTAAGAACAAAACTCTATCTATTTCAAAATGTTTATAAGGTGATTTTGTAGGCTAGGTTAAATTAAGAGCACAAAATCAAAATGTTGATATGTGAATGGTTCTACTCAACTAATATCTTATTTGACTCTTGAATTATTAGAATTGGTATATTTAATACTTTTTAACAAAAAGACATAGTAATAAATAACTTGAAAGTGTACTTAGTAGGTCCTTGAAGAGAAATACATAATTTTGAATTAATAATTTAATAAATTTAAAATTATAACAAGAGCAATTTATTGTACTAAGAACATGAATTTGTAGAAAATTACATTACCCAATAGTGTGTTAACATAAAATACACTATCCACAAAATGAGCAATTTAGAGTAAATGGAAAATGACATGGGTAAAGATAATTCATGATGTAGTCAAGAAATGGAGGTTGTATGAAACAACCAAATGCAACTAACACATAGTATTCACACAATGATACTTCCAATGTTATTCAAATTCAAAAGATAAATTTATAATCATTTATAAAATAAAATCAAATTTACTTACAAAAATTATCCACTAATAAAAATATCCACCCTTTCCTTCTTCATTTTCTTCATTCTAATTGGTTCCTTCTCTCTACCTTCCTTTTTCTTCTATATTCTTTTAATAGTTTATATAGAATATAAATAGTCCTATTAATTTATTATCTTGATTCTTTATTAATTAAATGGTTATAGATACTTTAATATTTTAGGAATCATTATTAGTGGTTCAAGTTATTCTTGAAAGCTTGTTAAACTTCGACAATGATTTTGAAACCTAGTCAAAAGAATGAAATTCAAAATTTACATTGAAACATCATCCCACGCGGCAATCCATTTCTCTTTTAAGTTATTTTCATCTTTCCTTTTTCGTATCTGAACTTTTCGTTCAAAGCATGGGTGGAGACCTCCTTTATTATTATTATTAATAATTTTGAACTTTTTTTTTCATGTTCTTGCATTTTCTTCTACACCAGATAAGTTTCTAGTCCACTTCTAGAATTCTTGTTAACCACGCCAACGTTGGGATGAAGCTTGCGTGTTAGAGCAGGATTCCTTTAAGATTCCTGCTATCAATTTTCTCATGTTTTGGGCAGCTTTCTATTTTAATTTAATACACATATCAGTCTAAATTACTAAAAATATCATCTACAACAATCAATTAACCAAAAATTACTCTAAAATTTGATAAGATTTTAGATGTACAAAACTAAGTACACTTGACAGAAGTCCAGGCACCCAGGACCTTTGATAGAAACAATTTCAAGTGTTGTAAAAAAAGATTGTACTTTTTTTTTTCAGATTTAAAAGATTAAATTATTGACTTTACTCAAACATTTATACGAAATTGATTCGCTATTGCTCCAGAGAATCATTGGCATTCAATTATGGTGAGGTCACCAAATCATAACAGAAATGAAATCATCAAATACCAAATGCCAAGTTGCTAATGTCATGATAATAGAAGCAAAAAAAGATGGATGCAGGCTTTCTCGCTTAGTGCAATTTCCCAGCCTAAAAATTTTCCCTATTGAGATAACTTGTATGTTCAGAATTATTTCCATGTTATCAACAATGAGGCATTAATTATTATGATTCCATCTCCACATTCAGACTATTTGTAACAAAAAACGAGCAGGCTTTCCAGCTCAATAACATTTCTAGCCCAGGAAATTTCCTTGCATGAATCCTCCTTTTGGGTACTGAGCATATTTATTACACAGAACTAGAGTGTTTGGTAATGTGACAACCACTTTCCTTGAACGCGCTTCCTCTCTACTTTAACTAATCTTTGTTCACCCAAAACTATAATTATTAAATTTATTTTGAGTAGATATATCACAGGTAAGAATATTCTTAGTTTGTAAACATGATTATTTTTATTTTGTTTTATTAGTTTATTTTAATAATTTGTCAAGATTAAATAGATTGACTTTGTTTCAAACCAATCCCATAAAATCAAAGAAATTACTTGTGGAAAGTGGCAAAGCTTTCCACAAAGTTAATTTGTTCTTGCCTCTCCTTTTGAAGTATTTTTTGTTGGTAGCATGACTGCCATATTGTGTGAATTAATGGCAGTGATGGACAAAATGAACAGGCTTTACAACTCATGAATGGACAAATACATCATTGTACTTGTCTATGATACAGTGACAATGTACAGGCTTTACAACTCATTCGCAACTTCCTAGACTGCATTGTTTCTTGATTCGGATAATTTTTTCAATCAATGTTTTTTGATCATTTCTGCAAATAAAACTGATTGACCCAAAACTAGTGCTCACTTCCTGTGACAAAATCCGAATACTATACGAAGAATCAAAATGCAAGAAAACCTCCCATAACGCATTAACTTTCATGCTTCAGTGGCCACATTCTAATTAATCTTCAAAGTATTCCAGTGTTGAGTGGTTGAACATAAAACCAATACGATTTTATTATTTATATCTTTAGTAGAGTAGATATGCTTTATAATTAATTTTCTTGGAAAAATATAATAAGATGTACATTAATTGATTAAAAATAATTTATATTAATTAATTTTGGTCTTGAATAAATTAATTTTTTGTATTAATATAAATGTAATAATTAAAATACATTTAGTTTGGCTATTGAAGATTTTATTGTAACATATAGATGATGAATTTAATTTGACATCTCCTTTTTAATATTTGTAAGGTTTATAGATGTAGATAAATAAATTTGTAAGGCTATCTTATGAAAAATACAAAATAGAAGTGTGTCTTGATCAATAACATGATATTGACTAATATGGAGAACATAACTCTATATACTTATAAATGTTTATAAGATGATTTTGTAGGCTAGACTATTTTAAGAGCACAAAATCAAAGTGTTGAAATGGTTCTAATCAATTGAATGTCTTATATGACTCTTCAATTATTAGAATTAGTGTATTTAATACTTTTGAATAAAAAGACAAATTAATAAATAACCTCAAAGTGTATTTAGTAGGTCCTTGAAGAGAACTACATAAATTTGAATTAATAATTTAGGAAATGTAAAATTGTGCATATGTAAATATAATTTGGGACTTTGTACAAAATTACATTACTCAATAATACGTTAGTTCGTAAAGCACACTATCCACAAAATGGAAAGAGTAAGTTCATGGTGTAGTAAAATAAATGGAGGTCTTAAGCTAACACATAATATTCACACAATGGTAATACAACTTGGAATATTATTCTTATAGAATACAATCAAATTTATTTACAAAAGTTATCCATTAATTATTTATATACAATATAATTCTAATATTAACTTATTATCTTGAATCTTTATTAATTACATGGTTAGGGATACTTTAATATTTTAGGAATCATTGATAGAGGTTCAAGTTATTCTTAAAAGTTTGTTGAATTTTCGCCAATGATTTTGAAACCTAGTCAAAACATTGAAATTCAAATTCTACATTCATTAGACCCTTCCCTAATATCTTATTTGACCAATGAGGTTTTGACATCATAAAGCATCAATGAGGTTGTGACAACCTCATTGGATTTTGATGCTAGATTTAGAACCATCTTTAAATAACAACTCAAATATTTCCTTTTTTATCATACTATTAGTGACATTACCATAAGTCATCTATTTCACCTTTCTAGAGTTTTTAAAATTTTATATGGTTACTAATAAGATTGTGATAATAGTATCACAAGTTGAAAATAGTTTTCAAAATAAAACTTAAACTATGACACTACCTCAAAATAATTCTTTTTATGTGAAAGATTTAATCAAGCATATCTATAATGAAAATAAGTTTTGAATTTATAGAAGGCTCCAAAACAAAAGAATTATGAAATTAATATAAAGAGCTAAGGAGGTTTAAAGAACTTATTTCAAATCGACACATGTAATTAAACATGCCTAATTCACTAATCTTGTTAAACTTACGAAATTCTAACCAATTCATTTCAAAAAAAAATCTCTCTGAAAAAAAATGCTAGCCATAAATTGTTTTTTTAGTTGATGCAATATCGATCATGAATTTGGATTCTTCTTTATTAGTTACATTTATTAAGAGAGATGTTCTATGAGTGTTTATTTCATAAAAATTTGGTCAAGTTGAGAGTAGGAGTTCTATAATTTATTAGTTTTGAGGCATTTACCTAAGAGGCCTCATCAACTATTATGTTCTTATAATAGACCATATTTTTCCCCAAACTCTCTTCCCCATATTTTATAGAAAAACAAGAAAATCAAAGAGCCTTTGGACAAAAAGAAAATCGTAAGAGGATTAAAGAACAAGGAAAGATATTGAGGAATGAACAAAATAAATAGAAACAATTAAAAAGTGTTCATAATCAATTTATGCATAAAGGGAGCCATGTCCTAAATACTACTTCACTCTTTGAATTTCACAATACGCATCAACTTCATTCTTTAATAGAAAAAAAATATAACTGTTGAGTTCGAAGAAATAGTGAAGAAAACAGAATTGAAGAAACAAACAATAAACATAATACAAAGTACATGAGATTTATCATGGTTCGACGAAATTGCCTACATCCACACTAAGTAGAGGAACTTTATTAATTGTCCACAAAACAAGATAGCATTGCAATACAACAACAACAGCCTAAATAAGTTGTACACATAAAATAATTCCAACAACCAACACTTGGAGGAAAAAATAAGAGACAGTTGGCCTTCAACTTTACAACCTCCCACCTGAAGACCAACAAATGCTTCTACTGGTCAAGCATTCCCCTGCTCTCCCTGTTGATTTACCTCTTCTTTAAAAGCCCTTGAGAAGTCCTAGCACATTCAAACTTCTCCTTGGGTACAACCTTGGTCAAAATATATGTCAGATTGACCTTTGTGTCAATTTTAACAACCTTCAATCTTCTCTCTTCAACCATATGTCACACAAAATGGGCATGAATATCAACATTTTTTGAACGACGCTCAAATGAGTGATTGTGGGCCATAAACAAGGCACTACGACTGTCACAAAAAAGAACATAATTACTTTGTTGATTTTTGAAATCACTAAACAAATGTTGTAACCAAATCATCTCCCCAACACCTTCAGAAAGTGTCAAACATTCAGCTTCAGTACAAAAAAGAGCAATAGAATATTGCAGCCTTGAGGCCCAACTAATGGCAGCCCCAGCAAACATGAAGGTATAACCGGTAGCAGACCTTTGTTTATCCAAATCTCTAGCAAGATTGAAATCAATGAATCCTTTTAATTGTAAATTATTGTCACTAAAACATAGACAATAATCAAATGTGCCTTTTAGATATTTCAATATCTATTTGATGGCTTCCTAATGAGTCTTCCTAGGATTGTTCATGAATCTACTCACAACTCCCACTGCATGAGCAATGTCAGGATGTGTAGAAACCATAGCATATATAATGCTACCAACTGTTAATTTGTAAGGAATTCCTTCCATAAAATCCTTGTCCTCTTATATGTTTTCCAATGCAAATCAGAAGATAATTGAAAATGGGAAGCAAGGGGAGTAGAAATTAGCAACCTTTGCATCAGCCATACCAAATCTGTCAACTACTTTGTCAGTGTACTATTTTTTAGATAAAATGATCTCCTTCTTTCTTCTATCTTGAGTGATTGTCATACCAAGAATCATCTTGGCTGTCCCTAAGTCCTTCATAGAAAATGTGCTTGTCAAGTGAGCTTTCAACCCGCCAACAATATTTGGACTAGTACCAGCTACCAACATGTCATTAATGTAGAGAAGAAGAATGACAAACTCACCATTAGGAAGTCTCTTATAATAAATGCATGGATCTGATTCACATCTAATGAAGTTGTGAAGAATCATAAATCAGTCAAATTTTAAATACCATTGTCTCGAGGCTTGTTTGAGACCATACAAACTTCGCTTCACTCTACAATAAAGATTCTCTTGTCCCTTCTTGATGAATCCTTGAGGTTGTTCCATATACATCTCTTCATCTATATCACTGTGTAAGAATGAATTCTTCACATCAAGCTACTTCAACTCGAGATCCCGTAGAGCTGCCAATCCCAATACTATTGGGATTGTTGTCATCTTCACAACTAGAGATAAAATCTCAGTGAGATACATCCCCTTTTGTCGATCATACCCTTTTACCACTAATCAGACTTTGTAGCATTTTCTACCTCCACCTTTGTCTTTCAATTTATATACTCCAATTTTCTTAAGTGGCCTTTGATTTGGTAGAAGAGTGAGAAAATCCCAAGTGGTATTAGCTTCAAGTGAACTAATTCCATCTTTCATGGAAACCATCCATTTATCATTATCGCTGCTCTAACAAGCAGCTTTATAATTAGTCGGTTCAACTTGCTCAGAGATTAACAATTCAGGCTCTGCCTCTTTAGCAAATAAAAATTCATAGTCTAAAAATTTGGAAGGAGGTCTGGGTTATCTTGTAGACCTCCTTAATGGAACAAATGTGATCTCCTTTTATTGTAATTCAACACCTCTGTCTTGTGTGTTTACTTGTAAATGCTTTGCAACCTGTGTATGACAGTCTATGTTATACCCCTACAAATTGAAAGGATTGACATCCATGTTATTGGCACTTCCGGTTATATCAGCCAATCAACTACCATCATTTGTATGTAGGGGATTCGCTGCCCTACGGTTCAAAGGGCCTTTAGAATGAGAAAAACTATGATGGATAGGTGAACAAGTTGTAAACCCTTGGTTTTGATATTTATTAAAATGACACTGACTAGGCATAGGTCTCTTCTTCCTATGTTTTGTCTAGAATCACCACAGTTTTCTTCATGCAAAGCCACTTCCGTGTTGATCCCCGAGATGTCCAACCATAGTTTGCGAGGATAGATGGAGTCGTTGACGGGAGGGGCTAGAGAAAGTGCCACAAAGACTGAATGAGGAGTATTTTCATATCCAAAATGATCTTCGTAGTTGTGATGGGATGGAATATGATCCACATCAGTGTGAGGTCCATGAAACATATCAAATTCCTTGGCAACATTAACATTCTGTTCTCTAGGCGATACATGACCAAATTTATTTCTAATGTTCATGACATTATTAGAATTCAAAGATACAGAGACAAAAGAAGACCATTGAGAATAATGAGTTAGGGATATAACAGAGTTGAGTGAGGAAGTCATATGCCAAGGATGAACTAGTCTATGGCTTTGAGAGGAGATGTGAGGTAAATCAATGTCATTGTTGGTAATATCTGTCAAAGGGATATAGTCTTTTACATGTGTTTCTATTGATAGTGCTAGAAACATCATTTCATTAAAAACCACATCTTGACTCCTCACTATTTTCTTCTCAACTAGATCCCACAATCGAAAACCAAACTGGTCTTCACCATATCCCACAAAGATACACTTATCTAAACCTTTGATTCAACTTGGTGATTCAAACAACATCAATAACCGAAACTTGTAAACTCTTCACAAACTTGATAAAAGTATATAACTTAAGAAAATAAAATTGACAATTATCAATCATCACATGTAACACACGATTTAATGAGGAAACCCAATTTGGGAAAAAACTTCGTGGGAATTGTCACACACAAAAAGAGCTTATCTTCTAAAGTATGCTCGGTTAAGAGACAATCATGTTAAAGATTACAATGCACATTTGTAATATGTGACCTTGTTAGGGGATTTACCTTAGACCTATTTAGATCTTCACCTTGTTAGGAGTGGCATGGTTTGAGGGCTTAAACATTCATCCTAGAATGTTACATTTCTTAAGAGTTTACAAAAGGACTTGTTAGATCCATTTGGTTCAGAGATTTTCTGTTACAAATGTTAGTAAGAAACATTGTACTAATGTTACCTGTGATTCTACAACTATAATTTTATTGATCAGATCCTTTGTTCACTCTCTAAAACTTACTGGCACATCTAACAACCCATCAACTCATCAGTCTCTCCTCTGGACTAGTTATCCAACTCTTTCACTACTCCGCGGGTATCTTTTCAACTTATCACTTCGCCAGCAACTCTGTATAAATATACAAACTCATCAATATATAGGCCTTTGTTTTGCCTCTTAATCCTATTGATTAGGTTTTCCCTCAATTGTGCTCAACCATCCGATCATCTCAAATTAATTGATTTGATGTATTTGCAACTTGGTTAAGTAGTTAATTGTGCCTCGTGACTTGCACTTTTTCTTGGAACTCACAACTTTCTTTTTCTTCTTATCTACATCACTGATTTTGAACTTGACTTTTCATGACCTTGGATCTTGTAATAGACTTTGTACAAACAGGTATCAGATACTTGTTTTTCCTAATTGCTTGAGGACAAGCAATCTTGGGAAGGGAGGATTGTTATGTCCTTATTTTTCAGACTTCGGGATTAGCTTGGTTTGGCGACCCTCGCAAGCTAATCGGGTGTTCAGAGGGGGTCAGATTGGGGAGCCAGTGTTAGGATTCCATTCTGGAGATTCAGTTTATAAGGTCTGCTCTTCGTTCGGGTCATTTTGGCTGACTTACTATTTTTAGTAAGTGGGGTTTTTGGTATGGCCAGGATTGGTAGGGTGTCTGCACAGAGCATCAGATATCTTAGGATCGAGTTTTAGAGAATCTCCAGTTTGAGGGACTTACTATTTATAGTAAGTCTATTTTTAGCAGTGGCTATTTTTGGCTGGGCAGTTGGTCCTG
>JAGRRI010042859.1:0-13096 GCA_018584345.1 Thuja plicata
ACATCTGAATGATCCACATTGTTTGAGTATGTTGCAAAAGAGAGATAGTCCACTCAAGCTCAAAAATATGTTCATGATCCTGCTAGTATCCTAAAATAAAAAGAAGTGGATCCCAATAATTTCTTTTATTGCTAGCGACCACAGAATTACGGGAGACCTTTCATTATGGGTATCCAAACCAAATGGATACTTCATACAATGGTTCAACACTCACACAATTCTATAATATCCATGGATTCAACATTTGGAACAAACAAATATGGGGTGAGACATTTCATGCTTGTAGTGAGTAGTAAATAACCTTTCTACTTGATGTACGTCATTAACATTTTACAATCATTCTCAACTTCTTTATCATGTGCCATATTAGCTCTATATGTTGGTCGTGTTGGACAAGTAACAGTGGGATGGTTCCCATTTCATGGGTTGTATCATCCCATTACAATATTGAGTACATTGAAGAGTGGCTGCATGTCATTATAGACAAGGAATAGAGGCTAGAAATGACTGAACAATAAATGCCTTCCTGCCTGATGATGAAAACATAGAGATACAAGTCATTTAGTAAGTGCATGCATCTTTTTCTTTGACTTCCTATTTCAACTCCCTTTACAAGTATCCTTTCCTAGTTTCCCATGACCAAAGTCACTCATGGTCCAATTCATGTGCACCAGGGAATCTTTTTATTATGCATGGCTGAAAAATATGCTAAAGTATGCATCAAAAGATAGAGCATAGGCAATGTTTGAATTCCTTAGGATGATAATGAAAACAATTGGTGAGAGTGAGGACATCATTTATAGGCTATTGAATTATTTCTAGGTGGATTTTTCTAATCAGCCATAATTTCTAAAATATTTCTCAAGGACAAGGTTTCAAGGTGAGGGTCCTATAGGTAAGTGATCCCTATCTTTTTATGCAACTATTTATTATTTCATAAACCTTGTTCTATAAATTATAGTTCATTCACATGAAAGCTAGTGCTTGCATTATTCACGTAGAAATGTGGGCAAAAAACTTTAGACTCTTCCCACACGCAAATTAGGACACAAACGCTGCCATAAAATTGTACCATTGCATATTGAAGATGCGGTACCTTTGCGACCCTCAAAAGAAATGTATGCATTCAATGGATCATATATACTTCACTCTCATTTACAGGATGGAAACATTCTATAGGAAAATAGAGAAGTTAAAGGAATTTGGTTTCATCACAAACTACAGGTTTCAATGTTTGCAGACAACTATAGAGAGGAAAAAGGTGATTCTTGAGGATGATTGCTTTCCCAATGAAACTAGACCAGGATACTATATCATGAAAAGCCAAAAGTTGTGCAATTTTTGTGTGGTCAGACCCTACGGTGATCACCTGTATGTGTGTGATTGTGCATGGGCCCTGCGGGGAAACACATACAAGCACGCATTGAAGATTTTAGTCATGATTTTCGGCTTGTTCGATGCTACAGAAGGCGTTACTCGCAAGAAAATATTTTATGGTAATTTACACTATTTTCTAAATGATGTACTTGGGCTATGGATTTTTGCATCAATTGATTTCCTCTAACATGATAATTTGAATGCAGACAATTTCTTCACACTAAATTATTTAGACATATTAGAAGTTGAGCGTTCACTACCCCATATGGTCATTGATAACACATGCCATAGTGTAGGAACCTCATAATACCATGAAATGGTAGTTGATGTTCAATCACATCTTGAGACAATGGCTTAGTGGAATAAATTGATGGGGTTGTTGAAGTTTGTAATGCAAACAATACCATAGACAAATGAACAAGTGACGACATTCTCATAATGCGTCAACCATTTCATGATTGATCTTTACCGGTTGGGTGTTTTACATTCACTGTAACACCCACCACAAATCCACATGCAATGAAAATAGTTTGGATGCATCATTGGTTTAGTTCTAGCAGGGTTTGCATCCCTTGGAGGCGACAATGCATGAATGGTTCTAAGCATGACCAGTCTAGTGGAGTTAATGCTTTACAACCATTTACGTTTCCACTAATGGTTGCAGGAGGGAGAGGAATAAGGACTCCTTACATTTTTTAGAGTATGGTGGGCATGTTGCCTCTCCTCCACCAATAGTTGATGAGATCTTCATTTCCAAAAAAAACACATTCATTCTAAACAGTTGAGTGCATTGAATATTAATATTTTACTCTTCCCTTTTATCGAGACCCTATAAACTTAATTAGAAACTATTGTTTCTAATTTGCAACTAGGACCAACATCTATCTCAAGTAATCATCAATGGAGATTGTTATTTGACAATGCCATTGGTGGAGAATATGGCCATGGTGGTGTCAATTAGTCAGCATGCACATGATCCATGTCAATTTGTTTTGCGTTGTGCACCATTTATGGTTTATTGATGTTTAGTATTGTCTACTACAAATTCTCCACCATACACAAAATTTGATGGTGTTTGTTGTGATAATTAGTGCCAGCTCATGTATTTTTTTTGTGTCATCAAAGATTTATGTATGACATGGAAGATGTGCTACACTGTATTATGTCCTGATATGCTCTCGCCAGTTAACAAACACTTTCTATTTTTGTACACAATTTTATGAAGGACATGATTTTGTAGACGTTTTTGATCGGTATTTGCCCATTATGGACACACGCCCCACTGGAAACAACAACAAAGAAAAAAATTATTTCCAAAATTTTCTTACTTTGAAAACCTTAACATAATGACCCATTTGATAACAAATTTGTTATATATTTGTATCAATTTAATTTGTTTTAGTAACATGTTATATTTTGGCGAGTGTAGAAACTCCATGACTCTTTTAATTTGTTGATGGCATGCTTCAATATGAACATGTTGACAGCTGTACACCGTAGGAGGTATTGTCTTCTATTAAACATACCTTTATGCCTCTTTATAAATATTTGTATGTTTCAGCTGATCAATTGAAATATCTTATTTTTCTATGCCCATCCTTAAATCTTGTTGACTGTCATGTTCACTATGTATTCAGGGTCCTAGAGTACCATGCTAGAAAAAATCCTCCAGTGACAAGGATAATTGAACTCCTTGATCAAATGCTACAAATTATTGTATGGGGATTCCCTAATTTAGATTCTATGTGGAGGGGGTGGTAGATGAATATTCAAATAGATGTTGTGGGAAACCAAGACATGACAATATCAATATATGAATGGTGGTTCCACTTGTCATTGAATCCTTGTCAAATATAGCTATAGAACTTGTGTTCATGATGTTATAAGGATGTTTTGGAGTAACTAAACTCAGAGGCTTGCATTATAGCCTTTGAGATAATCCTAGTTCCTTAAGGGTATGCCCGAGTATTGTGAAACCTTGAGTTGAATTCAGATTCCTTGGGGGTGAAGTGGAAGGATTTGCACCAGAGGCACATCATGATAGAAGGAAGAACACCTAATCCATAAGAAACCATGGTAATAAGGTAACTCTACTACCCATGCCTGTGAATGGTGAAGAACCAAAAGATTCCAAGTTAATTGTTTGTAGGAGAGAAATAATTTTTGAAACTATTGAAGGAGAAAGATATTCCTTGTTATGCATTGGTTGTGTTGCCAAAATAAGAGGGAAAGGTATTGAAAGTGAAAGAGGAACCTAGGAGATTAGGTCCTAAGGAGGAAATAGATTTTCTAGAGATGTATAAGGGAATTGTAACCAAAGAGTTACCAAATACCTTACCCCCAATCAGAAAGTTTAGCCATAATATTGATCTAATCCCTGGAGCTACACTCCCAAACAAAGCAACATATAAACTCACACCATAGAAACATGAAGATATGTGCAAGAAAATCCAAGAAATTTTGGAGAAGGGTTTGATAACCAAGAGTTTAATCCCTTATATAGTCCCTGCCCTATTAGCACCTAAGAAAGAGGGGACTTGGAGGTTGTGTACTAATTCTAGAGCCATTAATAGAACCACTATTAGGTATAGGCTCCCTATGCCTATAATTGAAGACCTATTGGACCATCTAGGGGGTGCAAGGTACTATTCAAAGGTAGAATTGAAGAGTAGGTACCACCAAATCAGAATAAGGACTGGAGATGAATGGAAAGAACATTCAAAACTAATGAAGGGCTATATGAATGGATAGAAATGACTTTTGGGTTATCCAACCGTCCTAGCACATTCATGAGGCTCATGAATGAGGTGTTGAAAATAATTCTCGGCAAGTTTGTGATTGTATATTTAGATGATATCCTTATTTTTAGTAAGACTAAGGATGAACATATGAAACTTTTGAATCTGGTCCTTAAGAGGTTACAAGAGGAAAAGCTCCTAATAAATTTGTATAAATGTGTCTTCATGAAAGAAGAATTTGTATATCTTAGTTTTGTGATTTTAGGTGGAAGCATAAAGATGGATACAAAAAAGGTAGAAAGTATCTTGAATTGGCCCTCTCCAAGGACCATGATAGAGGTTAGATATTTCCATGGATTGGCTTCATTTTAGTGGAAGTTCATAAGGGGATTCATTCAAATTTGTGCAAAAATTTTGGAGACAATCAAAGGGGCCTAGAAATGTAAATTTGTGTAGACCAAGAAGGCTGAAAAAGATTTTCAAAGTCTGAAAAGGTAGGAAAGGAACCTATACTAGATTTTCCAGACTTTCAAAATAATTTTGTTATTGAATGTGATGCATCTAATGTGACTATAGGGGTTGTTTTGAGCCAAGAGGGGCGACACATTGCATTTTTTAGTGAAATATTTAATGAGGCTAAGAGGAAGTACTCCTCTTATGATATAGAGATGTATGATTTAGTGCAAGCCTTGAAGAAATGGAGGAACTATCTCCTTCCAAAGGAGTTTATTGTTATTACTGACAACCAAGCACTTAGTTTTTTTAACAACTAGGAGAAGCTGAGTCAAAAACACATGAAGTGGGTTGAATCAATCCAAGCATATACCTTTTCAATCAGGAACAACAAATGATTTGCTAACAAAGTGGCTAATGCTTTGAGTAGGAGGACCATGACAGTGAAAGTGAAGTTGCAAAGTGTAGGTATTGACTTCTTGAAAGGTATGTATGAAAATGATGAAGATTTTCATAAGATATACAAAGTTTGTTTTGATTTTTCAGAGGTGTATCATGTTGAGTATTCTGATTATTTCTTCAAGATGGTTTTTTGTTCAAAGAACATCAATGATGCATTCCTAGGTGTTCCATGAGAGAGAACATAATGAAGGAGAAACTTTGTGGAAGCATGAGTGGACATTTTGGGTTGGATAAGACCATAGAACAAGTAAGAAGACATTATAATTGACCCAAGATGCAAGGAGATTTCATAAGGTTTGTGGAAACATGTACTATATGTCAAAAATCCAAAGGTACTTTAACCAATTATGGATTGTACCAACCATTTCCCTTACCTACAACACCTTGGGAAAGTCGTAGTATGGACTTTGTGATGGGCCCACCAATGACAGAAAAGGGTTTGATAGTATATTTTTGTGGTTGATAGATTTAGCAAGAAGGCACATTTCTTTCCATGCAAGAGCACAAGTGATGCATCTTGTGTAGCCAATCTAATTTTCATAGAAATTTTTAGAATAAATGGTGTTCCTCAAACTGTTGTGTCTGATAGGGATGTGAAGTTCATTGGAAATTTTGGGAGAGCCGTATGTAAATGAATGGGAACAAACTTGAAATTTAGTTCATCCTATCATCCTCAAATAGATGGGAAAACTAAAGTTTTCAATAGGTCATTGGGAAACCTATTGAGATGTTTAACAAAGAATTATGGAGAGAAGTGGGACAACATCCTCCCGCAAGATGAATTTTACTTCAATGATTCTATGAATAGAAGTACAAGAAGGAGTCCTTTTCATATTTTCTATGGATAGAATCCAAGGGTCATACTAGAATTGAGAGATCTTTCAAGGATGGGTAGGTGAGTGCTCATGGGTAGAAATTTTCTGATAGTATGAAAGAGATCCATGATCAAGTGAGGATGACTCAACATATAATTTTAGAGAAGTATAAAGAAAGTGCACATAAAAGGAGGATAAATGTATAGTTTCAGGTTGGTTACTTGGTTTGGGTATATTTGAGGAAGGAGAGGTTGCTAAAAGGAAACATACATAGTTCCTCATGAATAAAGTGGGTCCTTGTGCAATTTTGAAGAAGCATGGCATGAATTCCTATGAGATAGCACTTCCTTATAACATAGGTATATATCCTATCTTCAATATTTCTGATCTAACCCCATATAAAGTTCATCATGATGTAGGTACAAATGTTCATATTGAAGAGTTGCAGTAGGAGCTTGCAGATTTACCTTCTCATTCACCCAAGACACTTGAAATGATCCTTGTCACTCAGGTCATCAAGAAGACTAGGAACAATGATTATAAACAATACCTTGTAAAGTGGGTTGGACACCTTGAAGAAGAGGCAGTGTGGATGGATGAGGCAAAGATGAAGAAGCATGACACTTCAATGGAAAAACTTATCTCTAGAGGACTTGAGATCAATCCATCATGCGAGTATGGTGTAAGAGCCCCTAAAAAAGACAAAGAATAAGGAGGTAGTAAGGTTTAAAGAAGGAATCCATTCATTTTCTTATATATTTTTTATTGTCCAAGGACCAAGTGGAATCAAAAGATCCTTAATTTTGTAATAAGTCCTAACTGTGAAACCTAGTGGCCTAGGACAAATTATAAATTCTATGGCTCACTATGGTTGATTTGACATTGGATGGGTATAAATTTCTTAGGGAATTTGGGATTGATCTTTTTAACATAAAAAAAATATAAAATCCACCTTGGGAAGATCCTAGGAGTCAGTTTGTCAAGTTTTACAAATAAAATGCAAAATGTTGTGAGCAACATTGTCAAAAAAGTTACTAATTGACAAAAAAAATTTCAAAAGTTGTTAAAAAATGTCTATATCCAATCCAAATGGTTGGAAATAGTGGAAAATCATATAAAATGGTGTAAACCAACCTTTTAGAGGTTTTTGAAGTGAATTGTATTGAGAATTTGCAAAATTGAATAAAAAACTACATTTTTGGGTAAATTTGTATGGTTTTTGACCTGGCCCGAGCATATACTAATTGGAATGTGAAAACTAACTCCATAGGAATTTTAGAAAATTTCTTAGCTTTTAGTTGATTCCAACCAGATGTTTATGAGGTGGAGTATTTGTAAATAAATTGAATTATAGTCATTTGGAGGTCATTTTTTGGTGAAAAACGCGGTCTATCGCCTTCCAGCCTTCATATCTCTCAATTTAACAATGGGAAAAATTTAAAACCTAGTTTAAAAGGGAGATTTTAAATTGGTTTTGGATCAAATGGTTTCTGGTTTAGGTATTTATGCATAAAACCCTAGTCAGGCATCCCTATGAGACTAGTAGAGAGGGTTGAACAGTCAGTTGCAAACCCCATAACTTTTGATGGGCTTTGAGTCAGAGCCTATAACTAGATAATTAGACTTAATTAACATGCCCATAAATTACACAATAGCTGGTTTGGTAGGAAAACAAGTCTAGAGCATACTTTCTAAGAATTTTGAGTTTTTGGAGGAACCCAGATCTATCCTCTTGGGAAAAGTGTTGCCCAAGAATTATAAGAGAGATGAAATGACTTCCTTTATAGGTATTTTGGATATTTTAGTCACAAAACCCCAAAATTTTCTCAAACAAGACTGGTGAAAAATAATGTTAATAGGACAGTTTTGAAATGTTGGGTTGAATTGATCTATGAGATTGTTTTGGTTGGAATGAAGGATGTCATAGGAATGAAATTGACATGTTTAAAGGAATCAAAGGGTTGGGAAGAGAATGGAGTGGTTTTTTGGAAGGAGAGTGTATTTTGGATGCAATGGGTGAACAAGGGTACACCACCACTAGGATATGTATGAAGCAATGATAAAATAAAATGAGGGTTATGGGGTACACAAAATTGATAAGTTGGTGAGAAAATATTAGGCACTTAAAGGTGTAGGGATTTTGTGTGAATACCCCAAGAAAAAGGTGTAGGAGGGCTTTATTTGAACAAGAAAAGGCTAGTAAAGTTGAATCAATATACTAGGGGACCAGAGCTTTGTATCACACACACACATAGAGAGAGAGAGAGAGAGAGAGAGAGAGAGAGTAAAACACATAATTTTTACTTCTTCAAAGCCCGATCGAGTTTTAAAGAAGTGGAAATTGTGCATTTTATTCTCAGAACTAGATATAGCCAACGTTGTTTTGAATAGGTTAACTTTGGCCAGAATTTTTCCACTCGGTGAATATATTTATCAATAAAGATTAGGTTAGAATGTAGTGATGCCCAGGGGAGATGCATCCCATAGTGGCCAGCAATCATAAGAAGCACATTTTTCCTTCAAAAAAATGGAGATGATTTATTTTGCAAGAGGAGAAAGGCCCATTGATATTGGTTTTGAAATTCAGCCTTCTCCAAAGAGGCAAAGAACAAAATAAAATACACAACAAGGTGAATGCATATATTCACCTTCTCAATCACCCTTGCACATTGATGAGAAAGGAGTAGCAGAGAAATTGCTACAAATGAGAAGAGCATGGAAAATTTATGTCACTCATTAGGAAATAGAAGAAGAAATGCTAGAGGCACCTAAGCAGGTTGAGATGGACTTGATTGTTGAAGAATTTTATGGTAAGGAGTTGGGTCCTATACCCAAGAAAGAAAGTGATGAGTTCATGGTTGATGATAGTTTTGTAAAGACCAGGGCATTCATACAATTCCTATAGAGGATCTACATTGACAAATTCAAGGAAGCATGCTAGAAGAAACAAGAAGATAAACCTGCTAGGGATGTAAGTGATATTTAAGTTGAGGTGAAGCATGACATGCTAGAATAATTTGAGGAGATAACCCCTAAGGAGGGAAGATAAATGGTTATAAAAGTAGGTGTTCTCATTCTCCCTGAGTGGGACAGATTTGATGCCATTGTTTTTGATATGGTCAAAAAAAAAAAAAAGACTATACATGACATACAGGAAGCAGTTGAAAAGGCTATCATAGGAGTTGTGTTCATTGAAGATCATGTTGCATTGGTCGTGTTCTCTTTGAATAGAGAAGAAAATAGGAGAAGAAATTAAATTGTGCAAACTAACTATTCAGGTAGCCTGATGGTGAAGAGAGTTGGAGAGACCTAAGGGGTCAAAGGATTGTATGATCCTAGACATTGCCAAGTTAAATTTGCAAGTGGAAAAAAAAGAGGAAAAGGAAAATGATCATCTCAAGATAAAATTAGAAAAAATCCTTAGCACTTACAATGTATAGAAGAAGGTAATGATTGAAAAGGATAAAATTATTGCATATTTAAGTGGTCATCAATCAGTTCAAGTATATCCTCAAGGGGTGATTTCTCTTTATCTTTCCCAACCATCACGGTTTCGTCCCATCATTAAATTTCCTCCTTCTCCCATGCTACCTAGCTCTATTTAAGAAGTAGAGATCAACTATGAAAAGGAAAAATCAGAAGCAGAGAGAGATTGAAAGAGGTAAAAGAAAGTTGGGAAGAAGAAAGTTCAAAATTTGAGAGTCCACAATTATTGGTACAACGAAGGTATGAAGTAAAGGTGAGAGATACAATCATCCAATTTGCTGAGAGTATAGAGCCTTCTTCTATATACTCAGATGGGGAAAGGATTATGACCATTCTAAATTATTTTGAAGAGGACAAGGCTACATTGGAGCTAATGGTTTAAAAGTACATAGGGAGGAAGATTGATTTCAAATTATTTTATTCTTTATCAAAGAAAAAAGAAAAATGTCGATGTTGATGTTGAAATAATGGCCACTTACAAGTTTTTCAAAGACTTGATGGATTTTGAAATAAGGAGAACTATCATCAAAAGCAGAGTGAAATAATTAAAAGGGGAATATTCTGTAGTCCATTTTGAGATGTTCCCTAGCATCTTTAGAAAAGGTTGTAAGATGAAGAGTGAAGCCAGATGGATGAGAGAGATAGGTGATGATTTGTCAAGGAGAATGAACAGTATCATCAACCTTGAAAGAACACTTTTGTTTGTCCAAACTATGGAAGCAATCGAAGATGCTAGGCCATATTTTTTATTCTAGAGAAAAGAGGTTGAGAAAATTAAAATAGAATGGGATGAGTTGAATAACAAGAAAAAATGAAATTATTAACTTCCCTTGCCCCAATGATGAGGTGTTTACATCTTGGAAGGGAAAATATAATGCAGATGAGTGAGAGGAAAAGAGATATTTCAATGTATTTCCAAAAGATGGTAGCTCCACAACATTTTGAGATGGACAATGGGTAGAAAGGATCTTATCCATCAAAGAGAAAAGACAACAATTTTCCACTTTGCAGGATCATAACAATTTTGAAGCAATTGCTAGAACCATGCGGTCAGATGAAAAAATATTTAAGAAAATCTTGTAACAACATGGTTATTGGCTCTCTTATATTTTACCCATATAAAATATTGTAACAAATTGGTTATTGGCCTTCTTATATCTCACAAAATCCCAGATGAGTGCCTAATTCATTGGGTTACCAAAGTCGTCTCATCTAGTTTTTTTATATAAGTTTTGATCCTAGGTTTCAATTATTTTCTTCCTATTTCATACCCTAGTCTTGTAAAATGGCATCGTGTTGCAAATTCAAAGGGAAGGTAGATTATCAAGAAAGAATTGTCTATGATGATTTTCTAAAACAATTAAACAAGTCTATTAATGATTTATATAAGATAAAGGAATTGGTGCCAAGAAACCCTATGTTAAAAATAGGTGAAGGCCTACATGATAGGGGTAACAAGATGAGAGATACAGATATTAGTATGACTGGTCTAGCTTTGATCAAAGTATGTTTAGCTAAAGAAATGCTTTTTCTCCTAGAAGAAATATATGGAAGTTTGATGTAGGGAAGATGGTTTTCCCAGGTGTCTTCATGCTTGCAAATATTTTATTCCAGATAGCACAAACTTATGACCTAGTGGCTAGACTTTTAAGAGATGTGGATGCTAATACTTTGATAAGAATCACAACTCATGATATCTGTGAAGGTTTTAAAATTGAGTGGCCCTTCTTTGCTACTTGATGAGATCAATTTTGATTCTTTTAATGATATTTATAAGGCTCAGAGAAATTACCTAAGAAGTGGACCTTTAAGATAATTCTCTAACAAGGTTAGAGGATTGTGGTAGGTCCAGATACCCCTGAACCATTCAAGCTAGATTATTTCAACATGAGGGCATGAGTCATTTATTACGCCTTAAGTCAAATATTTGGGGATGGTGTAAAATTCAAGATGCCCATACACTAATTGTTCATTATGGTTCAGATTCTCCTTCCCCATCTGCCTGTGATATTTGATGTTACACCTTATTTGGCTGATTTGATCCATAATGATCCATAATGCTTTGATAGGTATTCAGAAAGCAAAGGTCGATAATCCATTTGCAATGCATTATTTTTTGATGCACATGTTTTTATACAAGGGTGCAAGTTATTTTGAGAAGGAGATGGATCTTATGAAGGTTAGGGATGAAGAAGAAATGTTAGTACAAGTGTGGAGCCCAATTATGACTTCAGAGAGAAAAGATGGCAGCTTTTTGATCTTTGATAGATGGTTTGCATCTAGACTCAGAGCATTTTTATTCCTTGAAAACCCCAGGATTCCAAAGGTTCTTTTATCTTTCTTAAGACCTAAACAGTATGCCAAAGAAGTCAAGATAGTGCAAAATTGGGGGGATATCATTTTATATCTTGTATCAATTGTTTTCAGAGTATATGGTTACAAAGATACCCCATATAAACTCCCCTACAAGGTCCCTTTAAAGGTTGGGATTTTTGAAATCATTAGATACATCAGAGGTTTGCAAGAAATGGCTTTGACAGGTAAGGTAGGGGTTCTTTTTTTCCTACTATCACTATTTCCCATCAGTTTGTTATCACCAAAGGTGGGTAGGTACACCTGAATAGGTTTTTGGATCCTAATAGAAATGAAACATCAGTTGCAGGATGTGCTGACCCTGAGGGGTTCTTAAGTGATATGTTTAGAAAGAAAACAAGGTGTCTAGTGATGGAACAACAGTTCAATTTTCTGAGGATGTTATTAGAAATGACTTCAAACTGTAGGAACAAGAGATTAAAAAGGAAAATTGGCTATTCTATAAGAAAAAACTTGAATTTGTTCAATTTTTTGACAAGGATTATGATCCATTAAAGATTTTTGAGCCTATGGAAAAAAATATGGATTCTCTGATGACAATGTTTGAAGATATTAAACGGACCTTGAATCAGAAGAAAGAAGTAGTAATGTAGGCAAAACCAGAAAAGGCCAAGGAAGTTTTGAGTAGACCAACCTTCACCAGACTTTTTCCACTTGGTGAGTATATTTTTCACCAAAAATTAGGTTATAGTGTGGTGATTCTCATCGGAGATGCATTCGAAAAGGGCCATTAATCATACAATGCACCTTCTTTCTCCAAGAAAATGAAAAGGTTATCCATTGAAAAGTGAAAAAGGTCCATTGAATTTGGCTCTAAAATTTACCCTTCTCCAAAGAGGCAAAGAATAGAAGATGATGTAACACAAGTTGAGAATGTGTATTCACCTTCCCAATCACCCCTGCATATTGATGAGCAAAGAGTAGTAGAGAAATTGTTACAGATGAGGAGTGTGGGGAAAATATATGTCACTCATAAGGAAATTGAAGAAGGCATGCCAGATGCACCTAAGAAGGTTTAGATGGACTTGACTGTTGAAGAGTTTTCTTTTAAGGAGTTGGATTGTCTGACTAAACAAGTTAGTGATTAGTTCATCACTGATGACAATTTTTTAATGGCCAGAGCATTCATACAATTCCTATGGAGTAACCACATTAACAAATTCAAGGAAGCATACCAGAAGCAATAATAAGAATAACCTGATAGGGATTTAAATGATATTAAAGATGAGGTAAAGCATAACCTGCTAGAGGAGTTTGAAAAAGACACCCCTGAAGAGGGAAGGGAATTGGTTATAAATCAAGTGTTCTTATTCTGCTAGAGTGGGACATAGCTAATGCTATTGTTTTTAAGGTAAACAAACAAAGATTGTACATGACACTCAAGAAGTAGCT
>JAGRRI010042872.1:0-12610 GCA_018584345.1 Thuja plicata
AAAAACTTCTACGATTAGAATTTCATCTTCACTAGTTCTTAAGTACAAATTGTTGTCTGCATTACCCTTTATGAAGCCAAGACGAAGTAGATACCTATCCAGTCTTGCATACCATGCTCTTGGTGTTTGTTTAAGTCCATATAAATCTTTCTTCAACTTGTAAACCATGTCTTCATCTTCTGTCAAAGGAAATCCATTAGGTTGCTCATTGTATACCTCTTCCTCTAGATCTCCATTCAAAAATGCAAATTTCACATCCATCTAATATACCTTAAAATCTCTATGTGCAACATAAGCAAGAAATAATCTGACTACTTCCAACCTAGCAACAAGAGAAAATATTTATTCAAAGTCTATGCCTTCTTATTGCGAGTAGCCTTACAAACCAGTCTTGCTTCAATCAATAAACACATGGAAGGAAAATTTCAAAGAAGTTGAAGCATCAACAATGCTGCCCCAATATTGTCACGACGAAGAGTTGGCAAGTGAAGGGTTTCAGACACATTACCAAGGTGAGTCTCATAATCAACCATGTTATGAAGAAAGAACACTGATCTGTCACACCCTCAAAAAATCAAATCCAAATAAATTGTATAATTTCTTATATTTCTTTAAGTTTGAACCAAAAAAACTGTATTTTGGTATGGATACAATATTATAGCAGTATTGAATTTCAGCATATATGCCTTTTAGGTCTCTTTTTGACTAAACCCTCATGAAGAAGGGGCACCAATTTGTCAGACCTTCAAAGAATACAAGTTAAATAAATTGTATAATTTGTTATATTTCTTGAATTTTAAACTAAGTAGTCTTGTAGTTCATTATTTCTTAATCTTCATTTTGTTCCCTCTCATTCTAACATTAGCCCTAAAAGTACAAAAAATGTATGAACATAAAAAAATTATGTTGAAAATGCTACGTTTCTATGTTTAATAATGAATCCACTCATTTAGCGTTGCATACAATCACAAAAATCTGAAGTCTCACCATGAATATTTTGGATAACAAATATGTAGCCATCAAAAGCTCTTTTTCCAAGTACGTAAAAACCATCTTATTTCATTCTCAATAGATTTATATTAACAATTGTTTATATATTTTTAAAACTGTATAAAAATACTATTATGTACATAAAAAAATTAAATTAAATTAAATTAATGTATCTTCTAGTTACCTATCAAATTATTCTCTCTAATATATAAAATTATATGTAATTTTCTATAGACTAACTCTTGCACCTCCTTCAGGTATAAGCACTACTTTATAAAATTTTAAAATAATAATATAATACCCATACTTTTGACAAGACAAAAGGTATCACATACCATTTCCACACAGACTGGACCGAGATGTCAGTGTTGAAACGTAAGGGCAACTTTGTAGCGTGGAAAATTTGTCCGTATAATTTCATTACATTTGCATCTCATCAATAATTCCCTCTAACGCGCTTTCCTTGAAAGTGAATGGTACATCTTTCTACCTCTTTTCTAAGGACGCGTGTTTGGAATTAGATAAGATTGGATTCTTTAGATTGACATTCACACCCACTCACGTCGCATCATTCAACTACACCAATATTACATTTCGTCCCGGCGGGCGGGATAGATCAATGTGCGTCTCGTAGCAAGGCAGAAATATGTGTACAGAATTAATAGTTTTCACATTCAGATGTATGAATTCGCACTATCTTTAACAAGGAAAAGAATGTTGTGAGGGATGGCGAGGGGCGATAAATTCGGATATAAATTAATCAAAATAATTAATAGGGAATTCGGCCCTCAAATTTCTATCGCGAGCTACAAATATCTTGACTACGCCAAATTGGTTGTAAATTGAAAGGAATCCCGTATGTACAGCTGGTCCACTAAGGATAGTAAAATGAGAATTGGAACATATGGTAATTGCTACACACTTGCTCTGCTTTTGTCTTTTACGTTTATCAAAGCAATAGTAAGTTCGCTTTCATTAATTGATATTTATTGATGAGCTGATTTTATAAATAAACTTTACCATTGCATTGCTAAAGAAACCTCCTTTGGTTATAAAGTCTGAGGTGTAGGCTTGTTATACTCACATTCAAGCAATGTTTTAATTGAGTTGAAGGCTTGTTATGCTTACATTCAAGCAAAGTTTGAATTGTTTGCTACTCAATTCTACTATACTGTTCTTGTTCTAGATCCAGGCTCTGTAACAAAAGAAATCAAAGATGGCAACGGGTCTTGCTCTTGCGTTTGCCAATGGTGTGATGGGAAAGCTTGGCGAGATCGCATTGAATAAGACATTGGATGAGGCATCTCTGCTTTTCAACTTCAAAACTGACTTCAAATGGTTGGAGAAGCAGCTCAACTAGTTATGTGCTTCTCTACAAGCTGCAGATGATCTAACTGGCCACACTGAGGGTGTGAAAATTTGGCTGGCAGAGGTGAGGAATATTGCTTTTGATGCAGAAGATATAATTGATGAGTGTGTCGTTGAGCATTTGTATACTTCTATTCATTGGGTCTTTCGGTATAAAATGGCGAAGAGGATTAGAGAGCTCAAAGGTAGGATCATCTCTGCCATTGAAGAGGTACAACGGGTTTAGGGTTTTAGGGTTTTAGGTTTTTCATCTTGGCGCTTGTCCGGCCTAGGGCGTGCGGATTTACTCTTCCCCTAGTCTCTGAGGGCCTTTGGCGCCTTTAGTATTTAGCGTGAGGTTCGTTCGTGTCGGGTCAGGTTTTCCCTTTCTAGCTTTTTGTGTTAGGGTTTTTTTCGATCGTGACCTTTTTCACAGGTTTTCGGCCTTCGAAACGTCAAAAACCAGGCATGGTTGTAGTCTGTTTAGTTTTGGAGATTCGGCCCTTTTGGCGTTTCGGACCTCCGAAAAGTCTAAAATTTTGACAAGACCGAATCGCCAAAAGTCCTATCTCTCTCATCGTGATTTCAAAGATTCGGCCTTTTCGGCATTTCAAACCTCCAAAAGGTCCGAAATTCTGACAAGTCCGAAACTCCAAAACTTGGTCTTCAAGCTTCACGATTTCGGATTTTCAGCATCTGCAAAACCTTCAGACTTTTGGATGTTGAAAGGTCTAAAGAAAATCACTCTTCAAATGGTGGCTTTTCGCACTTTCAGCCTTTTCGGCCTCCAAACCAGTCTTCAACGCCTGAAACCCCAAAAGGGCCGAAAGTGTGAAAAACTTGCATTCCTGGCTACTTAGAGAGTATTTTCTTTATTTTCTTAGTTTAGTCAGCTTTCTTTCAGTTATTTTTTCAAATAAACTGATACTTGCATGTTTTATTATAGGAATGCCTGAGAAAAAGACTCCTTCACCCATGAAGTACCAATGCAAGGGGAACACTCCCCCTTCCAAAATTAGCAACAAGCACTACAAAATCACCGATACTGATATCAGGAATGTAGATTGGGATGACTTCCTGAAAAGGTGTGGCCAACCAGCTGGGAGATCAGAGGATTGTACCTCCCTGGTATTAGCGGGATTGGTCAGCGCAGCAGCCCACCTAGTGGTTGTGTCCTCACCTAAACTAATCATGACCCTGGAAAACCATTATGACTCCGACAAAAGGGTGGTTCATAATACAGAAGGCCAAGTAGTATTGGATATCAGGCCAGATGTCATAGAGGATGTCTTTCATCTCCACAATGGCGTAGACAAGTTCTATGACTTTTTCATAGAAAAGGGAAACTTGTGGTTCAGAAACAAAGGGGAAGAGGCCTATGAAATAGTCAACAAACACCACCTCAAGCAATCTCTCCCCAAAAATAAGCTGGACAAGATAGACTTAAGGAGAGGATACGTGAAAGACGATATCAAGGCAGCGATAACGATGCTAAGCCGAGTGTATGGGTTACCACAATCATTCCAACTGGAGAACTGGATGATTCTCCCGATAGAAATACTCAAAGGCTACAGGGCTAGGCTCGGCTAGGGGACCATCATCAGTGACAAGTTAGATGAACAGCTGATGGCCATGAAACACAACCCCAAGTTTTACATGAGTACCTATGTGGTATACCAATTGGCAGCTCAGGCAGATTACCTAGGGCTCATCAAGAGGGGAAACCTAAATGATCCCAATGCATGACCTCACATCGTGTACCCCCAACTACAGAAAAGGGAAAAAATGTCCGAAGACAGTCTGGACTACAGGATAGTCAACGATGCCTTCATTTTTGTAATCATTCGGTCCATTGAGGGTGATTTTGCAAAAAGGATATCAGAAAAAGAAACCGCCCAGGTGAGGACTATAGGGGCTTATTATATACAATTCAGAACCTTCACCTACATTCGGATAGCAGGATCAACTTTGACACCAAAGAAGTTGCCCAGATATCCATCCGGCTAGATAATCATTTTGGAGATGGCTCGACAGCTTGCAGATGCATATGAACACATAAAACACAAGAAGAAGCACTATTGGGATTTTCCAATCTCACTAGGACCATATACCCTACATCACATGAAGGTCTATAAATCTTTGGCCTTCGAATGGGATGACTGTCCCCTACAACTTTACAACATAGTGCAACCTCAATTTGACCCTATAGGCACATACAACCACATTATTGGCAAGTTCTACATTCACGAACCACACCTGGAGGATCACTGGATAAACTGCGTAGATGATCATGAGGTCAGAATCCAGGATTATTGCAGAATGACTCTTACCTTGGAAAAAGAAGTCATAAAGGCTCCTATTGCCCCAAAAGTTTGGGAATATGATTCAGAGGAGGTCCTGGAGGCCATCTATATAGATCACAAGATATATGACCAGCCCATCATGAACGCAGAGGTCGATAAAGATGAAAATGATGACATAAATTTTTGAGTAAGGCATGTGATGAGAACAATGGAAGAATAGATTAAGAGGCCCTACAAAATGAGCCCAATACCTGTGAAAACATTGATGCATCCACCCAAGAAGGTGGATAAATAGCACGGAGAGATAAATACAGTGCCGCAATATAAAAAGGCACCACCACAGAAGCCAACCACAGTATACGGCGATGAACGTGCAGTAGAGTATGGGTCAAACCCAAGGCCCAAGAATCCTAAGAAAATAATGACCGAACAAATAGATCCTCCCACAGGGCCAACACAGGTTGCACCGAATGAAGGACCCTCTACTTTTGGACAACCTCCTCCTGCCACTGGAAAGGGGAAGATGACATATAAGAGGAAGAAGGCTTCTACATCTCTGCAATTAGAAACCGTACAGGAGGACCCGCAAGGAGAGGAAGAGGAAGAGGTCCCTCTAGTCAAAAGGACAAGGTCTCAGAAAAGGAGAGAGAAGGAGACTAGTAGGAAACACCAAGAGGATCCTAAAGAGCAAGATAATCCCTTGGATGCTCTAGGATTGGATGAGTTCCAAATGTCAGACTTTGAGGGTCTGGAAGGCTTCTCAAACCAAGGTTAGGACACGTTAGGTTATGCAACTAGATATGAAGTAGGAGATCCTTCTATTTTTCAAACACACATAATCCTAACCTGAGCTCCCACTCAATTTACTAATCCTAAGCCAAATATACCCATAGTGGGAGATAGCTCTAAAGCATATCGAGGGCCCGGGAATCAAGAGTCTCCAATCACCCAAGGGGTGACTACCAATGAGCCTACAACAGAGACCAATACTATTACAACACCCCTTCACATTCCTACTCCACCAACTACTCTCCCACCTCCTATTCCTACTCCACCACCATTTGTCCAAACTCCACCAACTACTCTTCCACTTCCAATCCCAAATCTCCCAACACCTACTCCACCATCATCAAGCCCTTTGACTTGCCACATCCCGACCCCTGGAGGATCAGGAACCGTAGGAACTGTTCCACTTTTTGAAACCACCTTCAAGGTCATGACTAGTCTCAATACCGAAGCCTCGGTTAGTTCCTCGGGAGAGGAAGATAAAGGCCAGGGAGAACAAGATGAGGCAATGCAAGAAGGAGATAAGGAAGAAGAGGAAAGGGAAGAGGAAGAAGAACGTCATGGAGAAGGGGATGAAGGGGAACAAAGACAAGAACAAGAAGAGGGGTCAGACAAAGAGGCAACTCCAGGGTCCCAAAATTTAGATTCAGTTCTTCAAGTTACCCCATATGAGTCGGTCACTGCATCTAGTAGGCCTACATGGTTTACTAAGGAAATCCAGTCAAGGAGAAGAACCTATTCAGATGAGGATGAAGGGGAAAATATGGATATAGCATCCTTAGGGAAATCCTTTCATGAGGCAAAAATCATATTACCAGCGTGGACAATGTCCTATGTCACTCAGGACACTAGGTGACACTAGAAGGCATAGGTTGTACTCCCATCCGCCAACACCTCTCAAGCCCAAACTACTTCGGAAGACTATACGTTTGAGGAGGTAGATTTGGGGGAACCTACCAGTGAAGGGAGCAAGAAACTAGTAGTCTTGGGGCTTAAACATGCTCTGGGTTTTATGAGTAAGGACAAAGAGACCATAAAAACCTTGATAGAGAAAAATGAAGCCTTGAAGAGGTTCATTCACAAAATGGTTGGTCCCATTGACCCCAACTACTCGAAGGCCTCATTACAAGCAATGTTGTATAAAAGAAACACCCCAGACTTGCCAACAGGTTTAACCCCATCCTTCATCAAAGCAAGTGCAGATTGGAAGGAAGATTTTGAGAAATACGGGGAAGGTGCCATCAAGCAAATATTCAAACCTTATAGGGTTATTCTATTAGAGGCTGAAAATTTGATTGATTTAATGATAGATGAGGGTGGCCTAGAGTCTAAGACAAGCAAATGGTGAGACACCCTTCAGGATTTACAGATCGTTAAGAAACAACGCTTCCAAATTCTGGTGAAGATATATGAAGGTGAGGAGTTAGACAATTTTGAAACTTGGATCAAGCACATGATCAAGATAATCAACATTTATGAAAAGTTCCAAGCCTCCATATTAGAGAAATAGAAAGAAGTCTTGGAATGGGTGGAAGAAATAGATGCTTTCTTCACAGGGATCGGCCTTGATTTGTACCGGGATGAAGCTAAGCACATCTTACGGCCATGTAAAGAAGTGGTCCAACAATTTAGAGAAATAATGGCAAGTGTAGAAACTAAGGAAGCATTGCAACAATTATTTCATTCAAAAGAAGAGATGACACAAATGACAAACCATGTAGAGGAGATCCATTTCTTCTCTTTCGAGCTAACTACTTTCAAAGAAAAGTAGGAACGGAAGGTTAACAGGGAAAAAAGGAAGGAGATAAACTATGAGGAAGTTCAGGAGATCATACAAAGGCTCTGGGCTGCACACCCAAATGTATTCCCAAACTGACCCCTTGGATGACTAAGCAGTTTTGAAGAAGAAATCTCCAACACTTAAGAGATTTCCTTAAGGCAGGTTTCAGATTTTTCGGCCTTTCGGCCCCTGCAAGAAAAATAGATTTTTGGCCTTTCAGCCTCCTAGGTTCTTCAGCCTTTCGGCCCTCTGAGTTTTCGGCCTTCCAAATATTTCGGCCTTTTCAGCCTCCGACAAGTCTAAACTTTGGACCAGAATTTTAGCTGCTTAAACACATGAAATTTTGGGGCATAAAAAGTTTCAGAGTTGAAGTTGGGGCCTGAAAAACTGGGTGTTTTCAACTAGATCACATTTTTGCACACCAGTTGAACTCCAGATCATATTGAAGGTGAACTTGAGTTCATTTTGAAGGGACTAAGGGTCCCCTATCAGTCTCCACTGCTAGGAGGGCTTCCAGATGAAATTCCAAGAAAGACTCCAAGAAACGAGAAGAAGACTCCAAGCTTTTAGAAGAAACCCTCCTTCTTTTCTCTCTCTCTTCTTGGTGAGTTTGACCCTCCTTGCATGGGCAAGCTGATTGTAAATGGATTTAAGAATCCATGCAAGATATCTAGTATCAGTTAAGAGTAGTTTCCCTTTCAGCAAAGTTTTAGTTTAATTTATTTTCTCTTTGATGCCCTAAATTTAGAATTCAGAGTTGTGGATCAAAACCTATATATTGTAATCACAAATCAATGTGAAGGGTCAGATTCTTAATGCAATAAAGATATACATTTGGTGCTTCATTCGTGGTGTGTAAATTGCTGCTACCTATGCGAAATTATTAGATGTATGCTTGCATTGTCCATTATTTTCAGAGAGCCTCTTGTTTATTGTGTTTCAAATTCGCGTTTCTTTTAGTTGGAGTTTTCTTTTGATTACTTTACCTTGTTGTGATGAATGCGTGGAAGAGATCATCTTTGGGCTTAATGATAAATTTGTCTCGTGGGTGCGCACATCTTTGTGGCTTCACGATTCGATCAATTTTGAATATCTTGCACGAGTGAATACATCTTCTCTCCAAACGCTTGCATCCATGGGGTAGTGAATTGTGACTTGGTCTAATTTATGCTTCGTGGGTTTACTCCAAATCTCTCCCATCATTCAATTCACAAGGAAGGGTTTATAACAGTTTATGTCCGTAGGATCTCATTTTCAGTCATTTGCTTATTTCTTGTAACTCTACTCCCTACTCTCTTCCGTCTTTTAAATTCTAAAAATCTACATCTTGAAAATACAAAATTGCATTTTATTTACAATACCCATATATGTTAAAATGGAAAATACCAAAAAAGAACTAAAGTGTTTTTGCAGCTTGATGTCTTGAACAAACCAGCAAAGGCTTCCTCGTGAACAATCACATTTATCTTCAATTGAGTAACCAAGCAGGTTGTGACCCGACCCTAGAGAACCTTGGGAATAACCCCGTTATTCTTTCAAGAGAGGAAATCAAATCTCAAGATCTTAGCAAGTTGGCTTGTGTCAAAACAACGCTCAACACACCTATCTCTTAAGAAAATTTTTTTGATCTTCTGGTGGACGCCTCTTTGATTTGGGATGTTGCTTCTTCTACTACTTGGGACAATTTGGGAAATTAAAATGTACCAGGTTGTAATTTTGGATTTCAAGTTTGGGTGTCTTTCTTGGGTTTTGGGTTGTGTGTATTTTCAATTGTATTGAGATGTGGCTTTTTGTTGTATTATTGTAAAAGAGTCTTAAGTTTTCATTAGGAGCTACAACCAGAGATTTTATTCCTAGTTCTTTCCTGTTGGCATGGTACCCTGAACCAGGTTCAATGTAAGTTTTTTATTATTAATAATAGGTATACATTTTTATCAGAGAGAGAGAGAGAGGATCTCAAACAAGTTGAGCTAGAAAATGTGTTTTAAAAAATAAAAAATAAATATGAAAACATTATGATATATTATCATTAAAATAGTAGAAGATTTATTGTTTCCTTGTAAAATGTAAAATTTAAAAATTTGTCTAGAAACATAAATAATTAAAACTGTTTAAATATATTCACTAAAAACTAAAAAATATTTTAATCAACCTATTAATCTTTTAATATTAGTACTTTCCTTTTATTTATATAAATTTAATAAGATATATTTAAAAGTCAACTCATTTTCATGTAGACTTTTCCATACTTATGTTGAAAAAATCATAATATTTTTAAAGCATTACATAAAGTAACAAACACAAGTGAAAGAGGAAGAAAACTTCACTTCAAATTAGACCTCAAACTCACAAAGGTAGCAAATTCATGACCAAATAAGTGTTGAAGTAGTAGCGCTAAAATATAGAATTGAAAGTTAAATCAATAAATCAAAGGTCATCTTGCAAAGCTCACAACAAATACACTTCAACAAGTAAATTTATACTAAAAAAGGTAGGTTAAAATAGAAATAAATTGCAAACATTGTTAGTCAAAATACAAACTTATATATGCAGGTCCACTATGTAAGCACCCCCTTGACATGACCCTTTTGAGGGGCAACCCAAAAACATGCAAACCATTCATGTTATGAAAATTGATATGCCTCGATGTAAATATATGTATGCTAGATAATTTTTTTGCAAATTTCGATAATTTGAATTCGAACTGTATGATTCTATGAAATGAATTTTACTTATTTGAACAACATTTGTAGATTTTTTAGTATAAAATAATATAATTCTTTACTAGAAATTGAACTTTATGCATCAATATATATGTGCACTAATAAAAAAAATTATAATAAAATAATACAACTCTTAACTAAATAAAACAACTCAAAGACAACAATATTTTGTATTTCAATTTTAATTATTAAATATTTTCTTCCAAATATTTAGCTTTTAAAAAATATATACTTTTAACTAAAAACATACTCATGTTCATATTATAATTATTTTTTAATAAATGTATATTAGATTAATAATTAGAATATTTTTAATAATATACATATATAAAATTATATCTACATTAAATAAACAATAATAAACTACATTTAATCAAATTATAATAAACTCTTATCTTCATTGAATTTTCCTTTTTTAAAAGAAAAAAGTAAATAAAATATTCTAAATCTAAATTTATAATTACAATATTTTCAATATTACAAGTTGTAGAAAACAAACTTTTTGCACAACCATATACATCTTGTTTAGACCAACACCATAGATGGTAACGCAAAAATATCTTGATGCGAAGATTGCTAGCTTTGATTTTATTCCAATCTTCCCCACCTTCGTTTAACCTCTCCTCTAACTCACCACTTTCTTGAGTCACTGATATCCTCTTTAATCTCCTCAACCACTCCAATCCCTTCTGAACTCTCTCCACCCGCGTATAATTCTTTATCAATAGCATTTCCAGACGCAGCATCGCTCCCTCCTCCACTGCCGACAACTCCTCCAACAATGGGAAGTCAACAATTTGCAGCTTAAACAACTTAGGAAATCCTCCTCTCTCCAAACTTCATTGAACGAGTTAGTTTGTTGGAATCACAAGCAACCATTCAAGATCAATCCATGGCACCCAGAGGTAGGCATACATATGTATTCTGCAATTATTGTTAATCTGAAAGACTGGTTGTGTATTTGTGATTGCAATTTCCTAATGTTGAATTGAAATGCGCTGCAGTTGGAGTGTGTTGAAGAAATGCACACTCTGATGTAAACAAAAATGCCATCCATATTTTGGTCTATAATTCAGGCCACCCTATTTCTCTTCCCTACTATTGGCCGGTTTTAGATGTCGATATCTTTCATTTGCCGAAAAGTAATTACTTTTACATATATAGATTATATTTGCCTAATTTCTTTTTTAGATGATCATAAATTTTAAAAAATTGATGAGCCCAGATCGATAATGGATTCAAATTTTTCTTTTGCTTTCTAAGAGATTTTCTTCATCTGATTTTGGTGCATGTATGTTCAATTGTTATTTAGATATAATTAGATCGGTTGCCTGATCAAGTGGAATTTTCATTAATTCGTGGTTACAATTGGGCAAATCGTATCCAGCAGCGCATAACATTTTTTTTTCAATATTTCCTTAAGAGAGTTGAAAAATTTTGGATCTTTGAAATTGTAAACAGTCTCCTTGCAGTGTAGATAAAGATGGGGAACATCTCAAATTTTAAAAAAAAAGTGTATACTAACAGTTAGGGTTTGTATAGGGTTAGTATTAATATAGATCAATATTCATTTCTTTTTCTAATTTGATCTGAAATATTCCCTATATTCAAGTTGTTTCATTCGAGCCACCATTTTCCTGGTTTTGGAGGCACAATTTTAATGAAGATTTCTTAGATCGTGCATGGTATAGTTTTGTGCAGATTTTTTTGATTTTTTTTGAAATGACATGATGACAAAATACAAAATAAAATATAAATATTTTTTAAATATCTAGAAAAAATAAAAAAAGATTGCATTTATATCTAGATTTTAATTTTAAATTTACTCTTGATTCATTTTAAAATATTGAAACTAGAACTTAGTTTAATTTTATAGTTCAAAATGATTTATATGCAAAAAGTTTTAAAAAAAAAAATTTTTGTTTATATATTTATATTAAATTTCTTTTTTTCTTTAATTTTCTAATTATAAGAATACTTTAGCTATTTAAAGTCAATTAATTTCTACTAATGCCTACATAATACAATAAAAGCATCTATCAACCTACATTGTAAGCATATGTTCACTCTCATTATATTCTTCAAATAAAAAATAGTTTTAGATTTTATTTAAGTACTTAAATTCAAATAATACATATAGAGACATAATCATATATCTTTGAGATACATGTTTTCTTTTACATTGATTATAATAATAATTAATTAATTATGTAAGCACTAACATCGACCATAATTATAACCATAACCCTAAACCATAATCCTAAATCTAAACCTAAGCATAATTGAAACTCCTATCCCTTAGAGTTATCCATACCCCAAACCCTACCCCTAACCATTAGGTAAACCCAATAAACACTAACTATAATTGCAATCCAATCCTAACCCTAACCATAATTGTAACCCAAACGTAACCCTAACCCAAATCCTAATCCAAACTATAACCCTAATATTAAACATTATGTATCCCTAACACTAACCATAACTCTATCCATAACCCCCAATCTTAACCCAAAGCATAATCATATCTCTAAACCAAACCTTAACCTAAACTCTAACCCTAAAAATAACCCTACTTATTTCTCTAACTTAGGAATTACCTTAAACCTAACTATACCACTAACCCAAAACCTCACATGAGCCCTAATAATGATGTAAATTCTAACCATAGCCTTATTCCTAAC
>JAGRRI010042888.1:0-19018 GCA_018584345.1 Thuja plicata
TCTTGATCCATAAATCTCACCATGCTTGCTTTAATATTTAAAGTCTTGCTTTAGTTTTATCCCGTATATTTCTCCTTGACAACTGGAAATAAAACTATCTTTAAATCTTCAGTTCAATTGGTCGATAAAAACCAATCAATCAATCAGTTAACTCTATCTTTAGCTCCTCCAACCTAAGTGTTTTGTCATTTTCCTAAATTCAGTTCCTGTCAGTCAACACTTCACTTGTGCTCAGTGACTACTGCAGATAGTTTGGGCATCAAATTCAGTTCTGTTCATTCACAACTATAGTTATCTTGGTAATGTTTTCTCCGGTATCACTTTTCGTTGCTTAACACTATGAAATTCAGTGCTGGGTATTAACTGTTTGTCAGGGTTTACTATCACTCGGTGTACATGATTATCGATAAAAAAAACTTTGTCTCTTCATATATTTAAGTGTTGTGACAATATGTATATGAGCAATCATACCATATTAACTTGACATCAATATCAATACAATACATTAACTAATTTAATTTCTTGTATTTACTTTTTGCAGCTTAGTGATCATAAACATTATCATCTTCAAACATTCAATCAGTTATAGTTCATCAATCTCTCCCTTTGGAATTGATGACAACATACTACTAACACAATATGAAATATATCAGTTGTAGTTCATCAATCTCTCCCAAACTTATTGTTCTATAACCAATTCAAATATCTGAATCTCGGTAAGCTCTTCTATCTTAGATTTTATTCTTGCAAAGTACTTTCTTTCTTTATTCCCTTCATTGGATAGATGTAGAAATTTTTTCTTCTTCCTTTATTGTAGAATCTCTTTTCCCTTTTTTGGATAGATATGCAGTGTTAACTTTTCTCCAATTCTCTCCCTTACATGGATGTTTCTTTGAATCTTTCTCTAATGTTTTCTCTCCCTTTGACTGTTCCTCTTTTTGATGGATATTTATTTTTTCTTCCTTTGGATATTTTCTCTCTTATCTCTGGATATTTCATATGGATATTGATTTATTCATTTAATTCATCTCTCCCTTTGACAACAATGCCAGACATATAATATCTCTTTCTCTAATATATTCCTTGAATTTCTTTTGTCCATCGGTATTACAGCTCTGTAGTAGCCAACAATAACTCTGGTGTTCAATGCAGATAAATACCTTTCTGTGTATTGATGTATCATTTCATTACATTTCCATCTTGCATTAATGTGGTTGATCTTCTAATAATGTGTAGGCTGATGCAACCTCGTAGTCAGCTTAGTGACCAGTAGACAAGAGTAATACCCCTAGTCTCTTTCTCAGGTAATCAAATGTATCTTTTGGTAGTGGCTTTGTGAATATGTCTGCTAATTATTCTTTGGATTGAACATATTCCAGTTTCACCAGTTTTTCTTTCACTTATTCTCTTAAGTAATGATACTTGATAGAAATATGCTTTTTCTTAGCATGTATTACATGGTTCGTTGAGATGTTTATTTCACTTGTATTATCACAATGGAAAATTAATGGTTCAAGAATTTTCATATTCATACCTTCCAGTAATTGCTTGATCCATGCAATGTTAGAGAAATTTACAACATTAGCCACATATTATTCTTTTGTAGTGGATTGAGAGATGCATCGTTTCTTTTTGCTTATCCATGTGACAAGTTTGTCACCCATAAAGAATTCTCCTCCTATTGTGCTCTTTCTATCATCTACGTTTCCAGCCCAATCAACATTAGTATAAACTTGAAGCTCAAATTTTCCTTCTTTGTTATACCACAGACCATACTCCTCAGCATTCTTTAGATATCTTAGAATTCTTTTCACAACAGTCATGTGTGATTCCTTGGAATTAGATGAGAATCTTGCAACTATTTCAACTACATGTGCTATATCTGGTCTAGTATGTACAACTTTGAGGTGGATATAAATCTTATTGCTGCTACAAAACTAGCTTGGCTCTGCTCTGAGATCTTTCTCCTAGATCTCTTAGGCTATTCATAACCCTAACTGAGGTAAGTCACTATCAAATTTACCTCCTCTTCAAGACTCAATCCCCATCGACATGCTATTCAATTTCTCCTCACTGAGCCTACAAAAATAGATTCATTTAACCCATGTTTTCAGAACATTGTTCTCATTCTCTTCCCTAGCTGGACTATCACCGAGCTCGCCTAGGGTAAGATATCCAGACTTGTTTCTGTTGCTTCTCCTATAGAAAAAAAAAGGGAACTATGTACAAGGGCTCCTCTCGAGTTCAATCCCAACACATGACCCTCACCATGGATTTAGGAACCTCGAGGGGTCATTACTATTTACAACCTAGACCAGGTGAAGAACTAAATAAATTGCAAAATAGAAGAAAGTAAACTAATCTAATAGCATGAAAAACAATCGAAGAAAGCTTGCTATCCACTAAATAGACACTCTACAACTTCTCATTACTGGATATGAAATAAAAAAACTATAATAATCTACAACTCTCTAATTTCCTGTAGCTTTCTTGTAGCTTTTTTTCTTGTTTTAACCTCTACTCTCTAGATGTCTAAAATGAAGGCTTGGGATGTTATTAATAACCATCCTCTCATTGGAATGACTCCAACTGCCCACATATTCACAAGCATCTCTTCAGGAACTATTACAACTGATCATACTACCCATACAATACAATATCTGCTTTTCACGGGCCGTTATGACTAACTTCACCGAGCAATAGTAACATAAAACCGACCACCAATCTAAAATTAACCAACAATGTTAATCGACCATGTTAACCGACAATGTTAACTAACAGTGTTAACCGATGGTGTTAATCGACACAGTGTTAATCGACATAGTGTTAACCAACGCAGTGTTAACCAACCCAATGATAATCGACAATTTTAACTGACATAGTGTTAACCGACACAGTGTTAACTGACACAGTGTTAATCAATAGAGTGTTAACCAAGAAATAGGAAACCAACTAAGCAACCTAGCTAGACATGGATTGACCTAGTCATATCCATCTCAAGGAAAACACATGACCTTCTAAGGTCCACACACACTCTCTTCACTTGGCTAGAGTCAGCACATGCCACAAATAAAGAGCTAAGGGTTTGAGCTAGGTGTGCTCCTGCAGCAAACATACATTAGCTTTCCAATCATTGATCTATATAAGGTCTGATTTACCTCAGTTGACTTGTCTTCCTTTGTCAGTTTGCATAGGGTTTCCATAGGTGTTTAAACTAGTTTGGAATCTTCCATCTTGAATATATTCAACACTTATTTGATGTATTTGGATTGTGTGATGTAGATGCCTTCATCATGTTGAATAATATATAGACCAAGGAAAATTTTGATCTCCCCAAACATTGACATCTCAAACTCTTTGCTCATTTCATTAGCAAATGATTTGCATAACATATCATTACCTCCAAATATGATATCATCAAAAAAAATTTTAGAAAACAAAATATTATTATCAGTATCTTCTTTTAGATACAAATTATTGTTTTCACTTGTTCTTACAAATCAAATACTAATGAGATAAGAGTGAAGTCTTTCATACCATGTGCTTGGTGCTTGTTTCAATCCATAGAAGGCTTTGTATGGTCTAAATACCATGTTCCTCTTGTTAGGATCAACAAACCCTTCTGTTTGTTCAATGTATACCTCTTCTTCTAGTATTCCATTTACGAATCCAGATTTTACATCCATTTGGTATACCTTGAATCCTTTGTAAGCAGCATAAGCAAGTAGAATTCTTACTCCTAGTCTAGAAATGGGTGCAAAGGTTTCTCCATAGTCAATACCTTCTTCTTGTGCATACCCTTTGCATACTAATCTTACTTTGTTCCTTGTGACTTTTCCATTCTCATATAGTTCGTTTCTAAATATACATTTGGTACCAATGACATTATTGTCACTCGGTCTAGGTACTAATGTTCATGTTTTGTTCTTTTCAATCTTTTCTATCTCTTCATTCATTGCACTAACCCATTCCTAATTCTAGAATACAATATTAACATATTTAGGCTCAAAATCATAAATCAAACATCTAGGGTTCAATGACTTACTTCTTGTTCTCATACCAGTCTTTTTATCTCCTATGATTTGGTTTTGTGGATGGTGTGTTCTGACATACTTGGCAAGTACAGGTTCAAATATTTCTACATCATTATGATCATCATCTTGACCTTCATTTTGATCTTCATCACTCGGTACATCATTGTGAGAAATTTCCTTATTTTTGGTATTTGCAGCCTGATGCTCAGGTGCATTAGTCTGACGCTCGATAGCGATACATTGTTGCTCACGCAGAGTGTTAGGTTATGCACTATACACAAATATGTTGTAGTCTTCTGGTTCCTTTCTACTTACCTCATCATTTTTCCTATCAAATTCATCCACTTTGATATTTTCACTTTCAATGATTTTGTTAGATGATTTATTAAGCCATTTATAAGCTTTTCTTTTGGTAGAATAACCTAGAAATATTCCTTCATCACCTTTGGAGTCAAGCTTTCCATTTATTTCATCTTTCAAAATATACCATCTTCCAAAAATTCTAAAGTAACTTACATTAGGTGTGTATCCAAACCATAGCTCATAGGGTGTCTTATTGGTGTCTTTCTTCAATTGAGCTCAGTTTAATGTATAGACAGGTACTGACAACTTCTCTCTAGAATGCTTGTGTGATGCTTTTTTCAATCATCAGTGTTCTACCACAACCAACGATTGATCTATTTCTTCTTTCAGGAATCCCATTTTGCCGTGGTTTTCTCAGTGCAGAAACTTTTCTTTTAATTCCATGCAAGCATTACAAAAGTTAGTGAATACATAAAAAATGAATTCTCCTCCTCAATCTGATCTTAGACATTTTAGTTCCTTTCCACTTTGTTTTTCAATTGTAGCTTTATACCATTTGAACATCTTAAATGCTTCTAATTTTTCTTTTAAGAATATAACCGTCATCATTCTAGAACAATCATTAACAAAGAGTATGAAGTATCTATCACCATAATAGTTTTTTTTTTCTCATTGGTCCACATAGGTCAGTATGGACTAATTCTAGAATAGCATTAGATGTGAAGGCTTTTCTCTTGAAACTAGAATTTTTCATTTTACCTTTTTGATAATTCTTACACTTGACATGGTCGGGTTTTGACATGCTTGGTAAGCCTCTTACTTTCCTTTTATTGCTTATCCTAACCATGTTGTCAAAATTCACATGACATAAACTTTTATGTCAACCATATGTCTTCATTTCTAGCCAATAAAAAAGTGGTCTCAATCTTATCAAGATAGAATAGGTTACCTTTTGTTTGTTCACTAGTACCAATCAACCTTCTTAATTAATTATAGATATTTTCCTTTTTGTTCTAAAATCCAACTCGGAGTCCTGTGTTATTCAGTTGTGAAAACATTAATAGATTATAGTAAAGTCCTTTCACCCAATATGCATTTTCACATCTGATTAAATTATTCAACATTCTGGTTCCTTTACCTTCAACTAGACAAGGTGAGTCATTACCCATTCTTACTAATTGACCATTATAATATTCAAAAGTTTTAAAATTTTCCTTATCTCTAGTCATGTGGTGAGTACAGCCACTATCAATAATGCAAACATCATTTTTACTGACCTTAGCTATGAGTGAAGTTTCTTTGTCTAAATAATTTTTCATTGTAACAAATACCTCCTTAATATCTTCATCAGACTCGGTGTAAGTATTTTCATCTTTGTTCTCAGCCAAGTAACAAGCCATCTTTCCTTTGTCCTTGTATTCTCGGTTATCTCTTCTGTCGGATTTTTTGTTTCTTTGGTCATCTCTATCATCACTTCTATCATACTTCCTTTCACAATATATGTCATTATTTCTTTCATCTTTTCTCTTATTAGGACATCTAGTAGAAAAGTGTCCAATATCTTTACAATTAAAACATACCTATGGTAATTTACCTTTGTATCTACCTTTGCCTCTCTACAATCTTCTAGGCATTAGTGTTGAACAATCTCATCAAGTTCTTGTTCATCACTATCACTTTCACTATCATTTCTCATAGTGTGTTTATGACTTGATTTACTTATTTTTAGAGAAGATTTAAATGCAGACTCAATAGTTGGTAACACACTATTGTCAAAGATATTCCTCTCAAATGAAATAAGTCTACCAATAAAACTATCTTGAATAACATTTTTAGTTTCTAATGCTCTCATTTCTTGTATAGCAGATACTCTAATAGCATAAACAGGCAGTAAGGTTCTTAGAATTTTATTTACCACAATTTCTTCTTCAAGTATGCCTTCTACTCCTTAGATAGTATTTAAAACCTCTTTTATTATGCTACTATACTAAGTGTTGTTTTATCCTTTTTGCATTCTTAGGTCATCAAATTTTCCTCTTAGGATTTCAACTTTGGCCCTTAGCACATTTTTATCTCCTCCATGTACTAGCTTAAGTTTGTCCCACATTTTCTTTGCAGTGGTGCATGATTTGACATCTTCAAATTCAACATCGGAAAGTGAGGAATCAAGTTCTATCATCATATAATTGTTCTCATGTTTCTCTCTTAATTGATCAACTGTCAGAGGTCCAATAGGTAACACAAATTCAGTATCTAGGTACTGTGTGACATCATTTCCAATACCTGATAGGTGGAATCTTATCTTGCTTTTCCATGATACAAAGATGTCCTTGTTCAACTTAGGCACATCCCTTTTACTCATCTTGTTATCTTTAGCTTGAGTCTTGAAACTCCCTTCTAAGAACACAAGCTCTGATACCAATTGTTAGAATAATTGAGAGGGGGGAGGAGTGAATCAGTGGCCTAAAAAATTAATCCAATATTTCAACCAAAACTTATACCACATATATAAAACCTCTAGTTATCTTTAGTCCTACAAGATGTATGCCTTGTGTGAATCTAACATATATATACTTCTCGGAGAATATACTATTTATCCTTTTCTTAAGATTTACCGAATAGTAGTTTATCTTTTGTTAACCTTTACCAAAATACAGTAAATAACTTAGTGTTTACCAATCAATCCTATTTTAGTAATGTGTAAAGAAAAACATCAAAGCAAAGAACCATATACACATTTGACACGTGGATTTTTAACATGGAAACCCTGTTAAGGAAAAAACCACTTGGGACCGGTAACACACAATTTTCTCTCTTCTAAAGTGAGCTCGGTGAAGAGCCAACCTTGTTAAAGGTTACAAACACAATGTTAAGTGTGACCTTGTTAGAGGATTTAAAACTACCAGTTTATCACTTGACCTAGCATTCATTATGTTGTCAACATGAAAACCTTTTGATACTCCTAAGGATGTATCTCAATATATTAAGGATGGTTAAATCCCACTCGGTTAAGAGATTTTTTGAATCAATGGTTAAAATGAAACAATAAATGATCTATTCATTAATACAACTTTTGAATTGCAGATTTTCAGATATATTGTAATTCCATAACACCTCTTTTGATCAATTTTCTCTTCAATTCCTTTGCTCCACTTCTTTCTGCTTGGTGAATGTTGTTGTTTCTTTGTTGCTCGGTGTCTGCAAAATTCTTGGCTCTATTCTTCAGCCTGTATCATCAGATCTGCATGAAGACTTCTATCTTCACCTGAATAATACTCAAAATTCCTCTTTTTTGATAATGAATTACTTGTCTCTTTATAGACATGATTTCACCATTTCTTTCTTCTTGTTTTCTTCATTGATCACTTCTTGATCTGTAAATCTCGCCATGCTTGCTTTAATCTTTAAAGACTTTCTTTAGTTTTATCCTATAGATTTATCCTTAAAAACAAGGAATAAAAATATCTTTGAATATTTTGTTCAACTGGTCGATACAAAAAAATCAATCAATCAGTTAACTCTATCTTTAGCTCCTATCATCTAAGTGTTTTGTCATTTTCCTAACTTTAGTTTCCGTTGGTCAACACTTCAGTTGCACTTGGTGACTACTACAAATAGCTCGGGCATCAACTTTAGTTCTGTTTGTTGACAACTGCAGTTATCTTGGTAATGCTTTCTCGGGTATCACTATCCGTCAGTTTACACTATGAACTTATGTGCTCGGTGTTTACTTTCTATCAAGGTTTACTGTCACTCTATGTACATGATTACTGACGAAAAAAACTTTGTCTCTTCAGATCTTTAAGTGTTGTGACAATATGTATATGAGCAATCATACCATATTAAGTTGACATCAATGACAATACAATACATTAACTAATTTAATATCTTACATTTACTTTCTACAGCTCGGTGATCATCAACTTTTTCATCTTCAAACATTCAATCAGTTATAGTTCATCATATATTGTCATCTCATTCAAGAATGTACTAAGTATAAAATACTTAATTTGAGATTAATAAATTAAAAGAGAAAAATGTTTAAATATTTTTAATATGTTAATGAAGACAATTATTTTTAAGCAATAATTAATATTCTAAAAAAAAAATTGGTTTACTTTTTTGTTATTAGATGGGGGGATTTTCTAGATGTTTAATTTCATTACAATGAAGGTATAATAAAGAAGGAAATGTTGGAGTATTAAAACTTCAAAGGTTATCTCAAACAACACTTCGATGAGAAAGATACTTGAAAGAATATTGGCCCTTAAAATGTATTGGAAATGAAATGGCTTTTCCCTACTTATATATTATTAAGAATGTATGCTCTCTCTCTCTCTCTCTCTCTCTCTCTCTGTATATATATATATATATATATATATATATATATATATATATATATATAGACACACACACACACACACACACACACATATATATATAGATGAAATTTATCTAATATTGGAGAAAGATATGAAATAAGGTGAAAATTTGTGCACATTATTAAATGTGGGGTCAATTGTTTTTAATACCGTGGTATTCAAAATGGTTTATATAATATAATTTGGTGGATTTTTGAGCCCTTGTTTCTATATAAGAAACCACTTTGATAGTTGTTTAAGTTGGGAAACTTAGCTAGTTTGGCTAAGGGATTGAAAGTTGTTGAAAATATGTGTTTTTGTTACCAATGAAGTCAATCTAATTGAGAATATTGTTAAAAATATGCATTTATATGTTATTTTAATCTTTGGTGTTGCTCTTGACTAAATATTTTATGTTTCTAGAATGCTACAATATTACAAGATGAAATACACAAGAAAGAGTATTTGCAATCTATTTCAAAGAATTCCCCATATTTATCCACATTTGGTGATGAGAGATTTTGGTTTTGAATATATTGTTTATATTATGTGAATTTTGAAATATTATGGTTTTATATCCTTGGCATTGAAGATGGCATGGTTTGTAATTGAAGTTTACTAACAATCTAGTTGGATATTAAGATTGGTCTAGAGAATGCTCTACATTGCTCCATATTCATACTTTTGGTATTACAGTTTGGAGGAAATGCTCAAAGTGTTTGTGCATTTTCCCTGTTTAGGTTTTAGCTAGATTTTTTCCCTACAAAAATAGTTATAACATTATATTTATTCATAGTGTGGTTTGGCTATTTGAAAGTGAAAAACTTATATGTATTTATAATTCAATAGATTGCATGGTGTGGTGGTAAGAGATAATTATTTGGTATTGAGGTTGGATGTTCTTGGAAAGTCCCTATGTGCTCTAAATTGAATTATTTTTAGTAGAATTTATTTATTTGTCCGGCTAATTATTTTCTACTAGCCTATCTATATGTTACCTTTGTTGTCGACTTTAGAGGATGATTTCTTATATGTAAATCATTTAGAGCTAGGTAGAAATATGCATTATGATGTTTTTAGGGCCCCTTTATCTTTTGGAGTGGACCACAATAACCAAAAATGTGTTTTATTGACAAATTGATAGGACTTATATCTATCATCTATTTTGGCCAACCTATTTAATGGGTTGAATAAAAAAGTATATGTATATTGAAGATCATTTCAGCACATTGAGATTAAAAAATAGGTGTTGTACAAATAGGTGTTGAATTTATAGGTGTGAGATATAGTTTGATAGTATGCCTTCATGATTATATCAACCCATTTACCAATATTGAGATAGTGAATGTATGTGTGGTGATTGTCCTGAAGTTGGTTGCTTGAGATACTAATTCAAAGAGTATACTATTGATTCATAATATCCATGTATCCTATTGAAAGACAGTGAGTCCTTGACACATTTTTTATTTTACCCTGAGACAATGTATCTCATCCTAGAAGTCCTTTATATCTTGTTATATTCAAGGAGACGTCCATATTCTCATCAATATCCATAAAGATAGCATGTTAGTCAAATTAGAAAAAAAAAAGCATTAAAGCAAGGTTGAGAAAAAGAGGATCTCTAACAAGGGAAGAATTATATTCCTATGCATTTGATGTGGATGTATAATAAAATGTTTCTCATGATACATTTAGGGCTAGAAGTTTGATAAACATACCATTGTCATTGATGTCAAGGGGAGAAAGATTGAGAAGGGGAAAGTTAGAAGGGATGAGAAATAATATGTTGCCATCAATGATAAAGAGGGAGATTGTTGGAATCATTTTTCGTTAATGTCAAGATGAGTTATTATTGTGTTATTAATGCAATGATGGTCCAATATATGAAATTAATAGATATAAAGAGAAAATTGAGAAAATGTTGGACAAGACTATATGAGTTTAATAGATGCACAGAGCAGATTGGCAACTATTGTAACTACTGGCCAAGACCTATTTTACATCGATAATTAATGTCAGAAGATAATGAGATGTAGTTTAAGGCAAAGATCTATAATATAAATAGGTACAACTTCATGAGACAAGAAAACTGACTATATAATGCTACGGGATGTTCAAATTATAATTTAAGAAAATGATTAAGCTGATTTTAAGAAACTTTCTCATGACAAGATTAAAAGTAGTATTAAAGTTTGCAAAGGATTACATGAAACATGCTATCGATATATTTTGTGCTGAAGCATAATGGAAAAAGAGGTAGTATGGGTGTTACGGACTATACAACCTATGAATATATGGAGTATGTGATAAGGAAGCCTAATAGTTTAGTGTCCCAAAATTCTTTTGCCCATTCATGGTGAACATAAACATATCTGATGAGTAGACATAAAGACATCAACCTCATTGTACACAAGTAAACGACGTCTGAGGTGAAGTATACTTCATGGTGATTTGGAATGTAGGCATTGGATTAAAAAATAGGTACCCACAAACTTCTATACATTCTCAAAAGCAATGCACAAGAGTTGAAAAATAGTTATTAAAACATGTCAAATGGAAGATATAAATATATCCTAGCCAAATTTGCATGAACATAAAGTATGTCAATGATCATATATTAAGACATCGATAAAATGAAGAAACAAGTCTCCGATAATAGAAATTGAAGGTATTAGTCATGGTTGTGAGGACAAGAATTACAGGAAAAGGAAATAACTTGTTTAAGAGGGTAAAAGCACAAAGTTGTGTCACGTTTCAGGACCACTTATCAGCACAGCTAAATTTGAGTATTTCTAAATAAATTAATTTTTGTCAAACATATGGTCTAGCTAGATTAATTCTAGCTAAGCTAGATAAGTAGTTAAACTTTTCCAATTGGAAATGTCTATTAAATGTGTGTTTTATACCAATTACCAAAGAAATAAAATTATTTCAAAAAATTGATGTTTCAATAACCCTTACTCTTTTTAATGATATTTTTAAAAAATATAAAAAATATCCTTTTGTAGAGCTCAGTGTCAAGATTATTTTCATATAAATTTTATAATATTTTGATTAGATATAATATATTATAATTTCAAAATACAAGAAGCAGGTATTTTAACATTCAAGATGTTGCTTCAAATAAATTAAAAAATAGTAAATCATATCAAAAAAATTTAAAATTTATATTTAACACTAGAGGAGAGAGTCCTCTTCAAGAATATGTAATTTTTTTCTGAATGGTGTAGATTTGATAGGGGAAATTTGGAGGGAGGTGAAAATTGTCGATTACAGATAAGTTCAAATTCGAGTAGTTATAACGGAGAAAATATACATTGCAAACCAATATTTCTTCTTTTCTGCACTAGCTATACATTTTATCTATAACATATTTTCAAATCAGGGGAAAATAGATTATTTGCATATACTTGTTTGGAGGGAACTTAACCCTAGATTTTCAGCAGTTTTTAGCAATAAAAAAATGGACTTCAAAAATTAAAAAACTATGTACATTCGTGTTCAATTTTTTTTTTTAAAATTATAGACATAAACTTAATCTATTTTTACACATTTCTTTAGTTTACATCATCATCAAATTCTAAATACAAATTCCACCTTTTATGTCGTTAAAGTTGAGCAGTTTGCATGTTGTGGTCCTTTTCCTTTATAAAAGTGTGACATAGGTTTGTACTTTTACCCAAGAAGCAAAAAAGACTTGTGTGAACAAAAAATATTAATGGCAGAGATATATATTAAGGTAATACTCATGAGAGAGAAACAACTTAAAGACAATGAAGTTGTGATAAGAAGGCAAGAACAACGTCTACGAGGCTGACTTTGATACTAAGGAATTAATGTTAGGCAATGAATTAGTGTATACAATTAAGATAACAATGAGCTTTTTAATATCAAAAGAAATCAAGATAACAAAAAATCATGTATATATTTCTAAGATAAATCAAACAAATACTTAATTGATACCAAGGTGAAAAACCTTAGTACTACCTAATGTCAGGTATTGTGTTAAGCATATTTTACATATTTGATGAAAACACTATGATAGCTAGTTCCTTAGAGGTTCTTGACTATCCATCTCTTCAAAACCAAATGGAGATATATGTACCAATATTTATGATGATACCTTTTATTCATAAATTCAATTCTTTTGTTAGGTCTATTAGTGCATAAAATAGTAGAACCACTCATATTAGTTTTGGGGTCACATGTGGAAATTCTATCAATCAATATACTTATATTCTATCCTCCTCTAATCTATTTCTTGTTTCTCAAAATGTTCACCTTTCAATATTTCACCATACCATTAGGCAATCATTTCCACCTCTTAACTAGAACAACACTCCACCACCCACCATTAATTGCACTCCACATTCACATTACACCATTTCAGAAACCACATCATCTTTTGATTCTATCATAAACCAACTGTTAAGAAACTTGTCTTTATTACAACAACAATTAGCCAATATAAGCCAAAATAAATATCAATAAATACTTCTGTAATATTATACCCATAGTATATTATAATAAACCATACGAAACAATCTCAATCCATAAAATATTAAGAAACCATATTTTAAGAAGTACAAAGGTAAAGGAGACCCTATAACTCATGTGCCAACTTTTACTTCTCTATACAACATTTTGATTCTTGAATATTGTTTTTTTCAAAACTTCTTCCTGGGTCATATAGAGATGATGAAAGACTTACTTGTCATAGATTGCCTAACACACACAATGGCAGAAGTGGAAATCAAAACAAAAAAATCAAATAGAAGAATCTGACAAAGATATTATTAAACACACATCCATATTGTACAGAGAACATAACATAATATATAAACTAGAAAATAATAGAGAAAGAATGCGAAAATCTATTTAATCATAAGTATTCAATGATTTATTGGACAATGCTTTACAATGTTTTAATTCCAAGAGGAATTGGGAGTTCCTTTTCAGTATTTTGTTTCCAAATGGAATACACATAGTAAAATACACTGAGAGTAACCTATGTACACTCTACATAATGCTCTATCTCTTCACACAATAACACCATGTGTCCCATCATAGTCCTTCAATTCTTTCCTGGTCGTCAATCTACTTTGAGGAATATTGAATTCTTTTTTTTTATATCCAAAAATGGACCCCTCATCTTACTAACCCCCATGAAAAATGATCACTGAGTTATATAAGCTCAATGATAAGTTATCTAAATTCCTAACTAATCATACCCATCTTTCAACTATTCATGGGTATCAAAACTTCCAGTGGAAGTCTATCTATCTTCTTGTCTATGCCTTGGAAGGAATGTCACATGGGAAATCATCAATGGATTGAGAAAGATTGTATACATGTTCCTGTATTGATTGGACATCTAAAATCCAACTAAAGCTATTGAAAAACCTAGCACCGAATAAAAGAAACCAAAAACTCTTAAACTAAAATCTGTGAAGAGCATGATGATCTTTCATCAAGCTCCCCGAGAAATAAGAATAATGAGCTCTCGATCATGAGATATGTCATAGTATGACCTATTTTAGTGATCTTTAATTCAGTGAGCCTAGAAGAATCCTCTAATGGTGGATTTTTTCACAACCAGATATTTGAACTACTCTTTTCCCCCAAGTTTTATCCTCTCCAAAGTGACCAGCAAGACTACCAAAATGTTTTTACTTCCACAAGTTGTCTCTCAGGGATCCTTTAGGAATACATAACCTCTTGCCCTTAAAAAACATACCATCTTGAATCATAAAGTCCATCCACGGTTCTTTATTCCTGCAAGTAGGATCACTCCAAGATTCAAATGCTTCCTTAAAATATGCATCTTCTATATTCAATTCTTTGAAAATTTCAAAACCCACATTGTTAGCTTGTATTTCACATAGAAATAAGCTCTTTATACTCAAAGCATCAAAAAATTTATTTATTTTCCCACTTTTATGTTTCAAAGCAAAGTTAAATCTTTGGAGATGCTCAACCCATTTGACATGTGTTGGTTTTTAATGAATTGAAAAACATGATTATCCATGTATACAATGAAGTCTTTTGGGAGTAAATAATGTCTCTATTTCTTTAAATACCGAACCAAAGGATAAAATTACAAATCATAAGAAGAATACTTCCTATTTGCATCATTTATTTTTTCACTAAAGAATGCTACTGGTTTACCTTCTTGATTCAAGATAGCTCCAATAGCCAACTTACTGGCATTAAAATCCTCTTGGAAGACTTTAATAAAATTAGGGAAAGCAAGTATGGACTGCTCACATACCTTTTTCTTGGGGAATTAAAAATTTTGTTCAACCTTTCTACTGCATACAAATAGTTTTGTGTTCCCTTTTATAGTCTCAAGAATGGGCGCTACCACATGACTGAAATTTCTAATAAAAATCCTCTAAAGATATGCTAGTTCAGGAAAACTCCTTACCTCCATTACACTTTTTGGTGTTGGCCATTCAAGTATGGATTGAGATTTTTATTTATCCATCTTTAGACCATCATTGGACACCACAAGGATCAAGTAGATTAGTTTAGTTTGCAACAATACACACTTCTTGAGATTTATTTACAACTTCTCCTCATGTAGCCTCCTTAATACCTATCTCAAATGTTGCAAGTGCTCCTCCTTAGATATGCTAAACACAAAAATATCATCCAAGTATAAAGTTACAAATTTCCATAAGAATGGTTTTTAAACCTCATTCACAAGTCTCATAAAAGTGTTAGGTGCATTAGACAAACAAAAATACATAACCATCCATTCTTATAAACCATCAGTAGTAAAAGTTGTCTTCCATTCATCCCGTAGTCTAGTCTGATTTGGTGATAGCCACTTTTGAAGTCTATACATAGAGCCACTTAAACAATCCATTTGATCTTCTATTTTCACAATAAAAAACCTTTATCTTATAGTAATTTTATCAATAGCCCCTAAATTAGTACATATACACCATTCCCATCCTTTCTTTGGCACAACTATTGTGGAAGAAACACAAGGATTTAGGATTTCCGTTATCAAACCCTTCTTCAAAAGTGCCTCCACTTGCTTCTTTATCTCTTCATTTTCCATATGTGTCAACCAATAAGGAGCCTTTTTTGGAAGGCTGGCTCCTATAATTAAATTCATATGGTGGATGATGCTCCTCACTGGACACAACACACTAGGTAAATTAGATGCAAGTAGGTCCATATATTCATTCAAAAAATCTTTAACTTAAAGAGATAAATCATCTAATTCTTTTGAAGTAAGTACACATCTAGTTTTACGAACCTAAGAAAATCCTAGCTTCATTCTTTCTTCATGTGTTACACAAAATCCTTACAACTGATCAACATTACCTTAATACTATTTCTTTGTCCTCTTGCTTATCCTTTATGGGAATTAAGGTATTCTTAATTGCATCCTTCTCAAAAGTATAGGTGTTTTGCCACCCATCATGCACCACCTTCCTATCAAATTTCCATGGTCTTCCAAGAAATGCATGACACACATCCATGGGTATTATATCACATAATAAACTATCTTTATATCTACCAATATGAAAATCAACATGATCATGCTCACTTACCAATAACTGATGACCTTTATGTAACCATGAGACCTTGTAAGGAGAAGGGTGCTTGATTCTTGTAAGGCCTAACTTATCTACCATCTCTATTACAATATTACGATTTGTACTACCACTATCAATGATTAGTCGTGGACTATTTCCAACATGATATATGAAACCCACAACCTTTTGAACACCTTTGATAAGGTACACATATCCCACGTGTACAAAGAAGCCAACCAGGTTACTGACTGGTTTTCCACCATGGAAGTGAAAAGTGCCAAGCAGACTCGTTGGCTTCATGGAGAAGACCTCGCATGTGAAGTGATGTATTTCATCGATTATGATAGAATCCAGTGAAAGGAGGGATTTATTAGCATTACTCATGAGAGTTAATGTTGCGTATGGCATCAAATTTCTCATAAATGGAGAGTAAGAGATAGGAAGGAAAGGTAATGATTACATGTCACACCCACACACTTTTTGGTGCCCATTTGTAAAGGAAAAACTTATCTTTCAAGGCACATTAGAAGAACAATTTGGAATAACTCAGAGAGAAAGTGTTTTTTAAGTGGTAATTTCTTGCTTGTGAATCAAATATTTTTTCTCATAGTGGGAGGTGAAAGACACATAAGGGAGCCCTCTAAAGACTATGAAAAATGGAGGTGACGGATGAAGGTCTGGCACTACCTTCAGCAAGGTGGCATTTCCATTTTCATTAAAAGGCTTCATGGTTGGAAGCCATCGGTGACTAAAATGTCTGTGAAAAGTTGCGTTGAGGGAAGTGTGGTGATTGAGAGAAGAAAATTTATGGTTACTGAGGAGGTTATTGCCATTGTTACTGGTATCCCCATTCTAGGCAAGAAATTTTACAAAGACTGTAAAATCTCAGATTCTGCGATAAGTGACTTTGTGAGGAATGATGAAGAGAATAAAAATCTTATCAAAGTGGGGACCTAATATCTTCCTAAAGGGTTAAAAAGACTGTGGATATTCATCCCAACAACCATCACCTCTTATATCACGCTGGATACCAGGTTTGACAAGATCAAAATCTACCACTTTGTTCTCATGAATCATTTTCAGCATGCTATGTAGGTTTCTATACCCTTTTACTTATATGCTTCTATTAATGAAAATATCAATGGGTTTAGGGATAAGGCTATTGCAAGCCTTTCTTTGCATGAAGAGCTTTTACTTCTTATTTATGATTTTTTTAAAGCCCAAATTCTGGGGAAGGAGGTTTCTGAGAAAGAGGACATGGAGGCCTCTAGCTCTGACTACATTCCTTTGAAGACTGAAGATAGTCAAGGTCTACACTCTGATGACCAAGATTATTATGACACTAAAAACAAATTCTAGGTTTCTCCTCTCAGAAGCGTATTGCCAGTCTGCATACCATTAAAAAGGAAAAAAATAGTTACACCATCCAAAAAGTAGACTACCACGATTATATCCTCAGAGGAGGAGTATAATGAAAATGAGGAAGGGATGAACACAACAGGTGAGAAAGAGATTTCAAGTAGAAAAAGGAAGAAAGAGAAGGCAGAATGACATTGTAAAATACCAAAATAAAATGGGCAAGAAAAGGGATGAGAGTGCTAGCTAGAAGACTCCCGAGGATCAGACTTGTAGAAATTACCATGGCTCTTGCCACAAGGTGAAGGAGAAGATCCTAGAGGAGAAATATGAGAATAACAAGGATATTTCCTCTCCTTAGATATCAGTACCCCAAAATATGAGGAATGAGAAAGGACAGGACAAAGATTACTGCTGCTATATGTCTAAACTAGGGAGGAAAATGGTTTGGCATAACTTCAATGTCAAAATTGCCAAAATGGGGATTACCAGGGAAGTCATTAATCCCAAGGTCATCGAATGTGAGGATAGTCAGATTAAGTTGGGGGAGTTAATTGATCAAGCTATGGTAGTTCTCAGTGACAACTTAAGGGAATTTGAGCTGGATCTGCTCAATAACACTAGGAATAGCATGTTGGATAACTACAGGACTATTAAATGGTTATTCCATGAAGTGAAGGATCTCAGGAATAGAATTAAAGGTATAGACAAAGCCAATGTCGATAGCATTGTTGTTGATCAAATGAATTTAAGTACCAAAGTTAGAAAAATGGAGGATAAAATGATTAGGCTTGAGGCTACCCTTAGAAGCATTGTTGAATAGAGTTTTAATATCCTCAAATATTCTAATGAACACACCAAGGCTATCATTGAAAAATTGGAAGAAAAACTTGATGAGACAGAAGCGGCCAATACAGGTGTGGAAAAAGAGCAGATTACAGAACAGGGTCCTGGTAACAGGACTAGGGCCAGTCCAAAGAAGAAGAAGGATAATAATATGTCAATTGATCTCCAAAAGATCAAGAATTCTACTACTAATATGGAGCTCCTCAAGACCAAGGTGCCTAGCCTAATGATGGACATACCTTGAATGTCTCTGGTTCTTTTCGTTGTCCCTATCTTTTTGTTTTTTAGAAACTTAGTTTGTTTTTTTGTGGCTCTATAGCCAAAAAAGGACCTTGTTGCAAATATAGGTCATTGTATTTAATATTACGAGTGATAGATAATTATTATGAAAATATAACTAGTAAATCCTTATCAATATAAATAGTTTCATACATATTATCAAAATAAATAGTATGCATATAATTGTTAGTACCTTGAACATCTTCAACAAGAGTATCTTCTTCATCAACCTTAATTGTAATAGAATCCAAGATATGAAGCAAATTGTAATGGTTGTTCATTTTAA
>JAGRRI010042908.1:0-10175 GCA_018584345.1 Thuja plicata
CCATTATTGGTTTCATAGTGTATTTATTCTCATCTGTAGTGATAGCATAATTATTTTTCATCCCATCATGTTGGGCTTTAAGGTCATATTGCCAAGGGAGACCTAAAAAAATATGGCATGCATCCATGTCTACGATATCACATAGTATTATGTCTTTGCATTCCCCTATGGAAAAATCTACCCATGTATTCTCATCAACTAGTGTTTGTTGTCCTTTTGTAAGCCAAGACACTTTATAGGGGCAGGAATGAGGGATCCTCTTTAGATTCAAATTTTCAACCATTTCTTTAAACACTAGATTCTTCATGGAACTTGAATCAACAGTAATTTTTCAGACCTTACCATGGCTCTTGTAGTTTTTTCTAAAAATGGTCTTCCTTTGTGGTGGTTCTTAAGTTGTAGGGACCTTCAACAAAGTCCTCCTCATCATCAAGCATACTCCTTCTTCTAGGTCCAAATCCTTGGATGGTGAATTGAGACTTTGAGCATCCTCTTAGATTAGTTGTGTCCTTCTATCTTGTTGTGTGTTTGACCATGTCATCTCCAGGCATCTTGATGACCCACTTGAATTAAACTAAAAAAATCTCAAGGGACCCCCATTTATTCCTCCAAATGAACCTCTTCTATTTGACCTCCTTCCTCTATAGTTTCCTCTGAAAATACTCTCTCCCTAAGAGCCTCCTTCACTGGACTCCCCATAGGGTCTAAAATTCTATCCCCTTCCATTGGACATTCCTCTTCCTCTTCCATTTCTTCCTCCACCTCTTTTATTCTTCTCTTGTCTTCTCTTTATCTTCTCTTCCACCTTTAATGCCAACTGACAGCATCTATGCATTTTTCAAGGTTCAAGAGATTCAATTCATCTTGAATTTTCATCCTTATGTGATTGAGATATATGGCCACCTTATCACTTTCAGTCTCCATTGTTTTGGATTTCATAATGAGCTTTTGAAACTCCTTAGTGTAAGTGCTTACATTCATCTCCCTTTGTCTTAAGTTGTATCTCCTTTTGTGAATTTGGACCTTCATAGTCCTCTGCGATGTAGGTTTCGTTTATCTTAGCAACCATTTTACTCCATGTAGAGATCATACTCTTCCCTTCCTTCACCCTTTCTCCTTGGATGAAGTTCCACCATGTCAATGTTACTTCCCTCAATTTGGATTTTTTCACTTTGACCCTCTGATTCTTAGGGATCTCCTCGCATTAAAATAAATTGTTTAAGGACTCCAACCATACCATTACCATATCAAGATCCATCTTCCAATTGAAGATGGGTAGATCTAGTTTACTGTCCATGGTCCTTATCTCCATAGACTTTAGGGCATTTAGAAGGTACCTATGCTCTACAAGAATCTCCTCTTCTTCCCACCTAGGGAATGTCTCATCTTCCCCTTCTTCATATCTCTCTAAGCATTCTTCATCCCTTCCATCAACTTCTCTAGTTTCACTTTCATCCATGTTTTCTTCTCTGCTTGCTCTTGCATAATCTTGGCAAGTTCTGCATTGGTTAGATTTGGATGCTTTTCTTGGTCCTCTTCTCCTAACTCCTCTAATGACATATACAGTAATCCTTCCCTTAAGGATTCTCCAAAGTTATGATACTACTTGATGTGCAGAATGGAGCCTTGTGGTTTAGGAAATGACCCTAAACACCCACTTCACTATCTGCCTAGCCCTCAAGCCACAATGGATAACTTATTGAGTTTTTCTACATTAGACCCTTTAGGGATACAACCTCAACCTTCTTCTAAGGTTCTAAAAATACCTTCTACATACTAAAAATCCTTCAACACAATCCAACCACACTAGATTTAGTGTGTTCTAACATTCATATCAAATCTCCTCACGAGAATTCCTTCATACTCATGAACAAATGCACAACTCCTTCAATATTCAGCATAGGGAGTAAGCTAGGGTTTCACTGACCAAATTTATGCAAATTATTATCACTTAGGAACTTCCACAAAGTCCTATTGATCTAAAATGTCAAACTATCTTCTTAGGCGTAGTAGGACAGGATTGGTTAGTAGACCTAAGAAGAGGGTTTTTCCACCTTAACTTTTATAACTCTTAAAGGAATTCTCTAAAATACCACACTTATGAGTACCCTTTTGGGAGATAGATAGAAATCCAAAGTTTTAGTTCCCAACTACAAGTCTATGTTTCCCAACACCTATATGAACCAAAGCCCTAATAGGGCTAATTAGGCCTAGTTATTGAAGTATGTACTCCTAAATGGGCTCCCCAAACCAAACCAATGCTTATAAAAATTCTACCTACTCTTAAGAACACCAAATCTACACTCATAATGTTTCTTCTTACTCCATATAGGGTCTCATGCATCAAACACAGTCACTTGTACTCGAGCACATAAGGGATGCTCAACTAGGGCCTGGTGGTTAAAACATTAGAAAAAATCCTCTCCATATTTCCTTCTAGATTCATAATAAATCCTACCCCTACTTTCATTCCTCCCATGGCCGCAATGATCCAATGGTGAAGTTGCAAGTTAGGGGCTCATCTTCAGAACCTAGTTATGGACGGTTTCAAGGATAGTCTCTCCAACAATAATGTTTACTTCTTTCAAAATCCACAAAAACCAATCAAACTAGTTTCATTCAAACCATAAAATAGTCTGCTATACAACCATGAAGGAGAAAAAAAGTTTCCAATCCGATTACAATACAAAAAGTATGAAAAGTCTAGACAGTAACTAGGAAAATAGAATTTTATTCTTCTCAAAGTTTTCTACCAATCTTACATCTATGAAAAATCATCATGTTTTCATCATATATGGTCTTATATCCCCTCAACTCAATGTTTACAACTGATTTTCAATCCAATTGGACTGTTGGGGAGGTTGGAGCAGCTTTTTCCAAAAAGTTGCAAAAGTTGCTAAGCAACTTTTTGCAAAATTGCAACATTTTTGCAACTTTTCAAGTCCTAACTACCTAGGATCCCTAAAGACTTCCAATGAGTTAATTTTCACTCAAAAACACCTAAGACACCTAAAAAGAACAAAATCCATAAAAATCTTTCCCTTTGACCAAGTTTGACCATAAGGCTTATAAATGCACCTTGGGCCAACTAGTCTCACAATCGGGCTTTATTACATAAAAAAGGGATCCAATGATACTCAAGGAATATTAGGCCTTTAAAACACATCCTTTACATCTTAGGAGGGGTTCTCCTACACCAGTCACATACACATTACATATTATTACAACAAATGGATCCAAAATATGCATTTAAATTATAAAATGAAAGAATGATTTTTTAACCTATTTTAACAATTTTATTAGATTGTAAGTAGCAGTTTGTCACAACTCAACCTATGAGCCTCCTACTTTTCAAGACTTATGTGACACTTTGACTTGTTGACTAAGTCTATTAGACGTTGAATTTCTTTTAGTCGTTATGATTCGACATTTTAGTCAATGCTTTTGCCTTGATATTTTGATACCTTATATTAATGATCTTATGTTATATGGGTACTTTGAATATATTATATACTAATGCTATTGTATCTAGTGATGATCTTATGTTACGTGATGTAGTAATTTGAGGTTTAATATTATTCTTGCATGGATATGATAGAATATCATGTACACTTCCATGAAATTTAATGTTATTATTGGCATAACTGATGAAGAGATAAGTTGAGATTCTATGGCATGATTTTGATGCAGATATTGTTAGCACTGTCAAAATTTGTATGGTTCCATGGTTCTTGCAAGTGTTTTAAGACTCTTCATTCATGTTTTATGTCACTGGTCCTTAAACCCTTGGTTCATTTTCATGAAAATCCCCAAAACCTTAAGCCTTGCGCTTGTTATAATTTGAATTACTTTTTTCATGTCACTTAAAGTCCTTTTAAGTCATGTGTTTAAAGTCATTGGCAAGGCCATTTCTTTGTTTCCTAAGTTAGGTGTAGCTCATTTTAATTTTTCCTAAGTTCTTATGTCCCCATAAATCTTTATGCTTTATGGCTATCTTGCAAGTTTTTTTGATCCAACGATGGGTGTTAAACCTTAAAGACCAATATCATCTCAGTTCTCTCATCAAGCCTTTGCACCTGGGAAACAAGTGTCCCTCTGTGATCTAAGATGTGGGCAAGGTTATTGTTCAATCAGGTCAAGTCTCATCAACGGCTATCACTTTCCCTCAAATTGGAAGATGAAGTTAATCTAATGTTAAAGGCATTGCAACCATTTTCCCTATGTCCTACCAAGATCAGAGATACAGTGTTCAATGATTTGATCCAACGACTCTCTCCAAATATCCAAATGTTTATGGTTAAGTCAAAAGATTGGGATATTTGATGAGGGTCGTAGATAATGATATGGATTGAGGGATGTCACTAGATCTCACAATCAAACTGAAGTTAAGAAAAATGTTTGAAGATTGAGCGAGGACCTTTGATCATGACCCAGATGTGTGGCTGTCATTGAATCTTAGGATAAACCATGGGTTAGGATAGGAATTCGGTGACTTAGAGATAGCCTTGTTACTCAATATCAAAATCAGACCATGGTTATGCAAAGTAAGGTTAAAGAAGGGATGGGTTGATTAGATCGGACGACTGACGTTGTTACTCAAAGGTGAGATGACCAGATTGTATCTCATTAAGGCAATGTGCCTATTTGAAATGTGCCTTTGCTGACATCACTGGGTCAATGCTAAAGGAAGTTAAAGGTAGGTAGGTTTGTGAGGATCTAATGATGGTCATTTTTCCTCAATGGTGGAGATGGTTGATAGATAATGCTTAAGACATTGTGACATGGTGACACATGTTCGGTCGGGTTAGTGGGACCTATGGTTTTGATGACCAAGGTAAAGGTTAATCTGCAGTTTAGTTTGTGTTGATCTAATGGTTGATGTTGTGGCTTAAAGAGAAGATGCTTGAAGGATAATGTTTAAGGCATCATTCCTTCCTACCATGTCACATTTTCAGATTTGGTCAGCGCTGAAGGATGAGTTAAAGATAAAGTATATCTAAATGGATCGGATGACTAGCGCTAATCCTAGAATGGAAAATAAATGATGGATAGTCTTAAATGCACTGCAAAAGGACGCCACCTATCCAGATCATATCTACAAAGCTCGGGTAACTTAAAGATGATCTACAACCCTATTTTAAAGTGGATTTAAAGTTTAAATCTCGACCGCCAATGATAAATTTTGCGCCAGGTATAGTTTTTGGAGTGGATTTTCAAATATTCAAATGAATTTATCAGGGTTTTCAAGCGGTGAACTATGTCATCTTGTTCCAGAGCCTTTAATTGATGAATTTGATCATCTAGGCCATGTTTGCAGAGCTGTTGGATGTTATGTAAAGGAAATTTTGTCAGTTCTAAATGTATTTATGTAAAGGATATCTCCTTAGGGTTTCTTATTAATTTTTAATCAATTTAAACCTTTGTTTTATCTTTTTTTGTTCTTCGCCATTAATAGGGGGTCTTTTGCTAGAGTAGTTTAAGGTGAAAAATAGATCTATTTTTGGATCCTGAGCTTTTCTGGAGAGGATAGTTGGTGTTTTGCAATTCTAAAGGATTAAGTCTTTTGGCATAATTAATGAAGAACCAGACAATCCATTTATTATTCCTATGGCAGGGTATTGTTCTTCACTTTCCCAAGATGAATGGAGGCTAGATTAGATTTTTCAAATAGTATGAATCAAAAGGAATGTTTCAACTTGCTAATGACAGAGTTTCTTGGTTGTTGAAGTGAATTAATGATTCTTTATCATTTTATATTTTAAATGTTTATCCCTAACCCTAAATTATCTAAATCTTGTTGCAGTCCTTGACATATAAAAGGACTTCCAAGAATATTTATAAGGGATGGAAACTTGGGGAAGTAACATAAGGCATATAATTGTTTACTATTTCTAGCGAGTATAGCATATGTATATCTAAAGAGTATCATTATAGAATAGAAGTTGTAGGTATTTTTCATTTATTAAAGTGGCATGTGTTTTGAAGCATTTTGGAATTGAAACAGGATTCTTTATACTTAATACAATATTTAAGATTTAAGTCTCTCCTTGGTGCTTATCCTTTGAGTTAAGAATGTTTTGATTCATTGCATGGAATTTATTTGTGTATATGTCATTAGTCCTTGGTTTTGATCTAGGATCAAATCAAATAATGCTTTGGATATGACATGGGTTTATTGGGTCTGTCTACATAAGGATCTTATAAGAAGTGTTTGATCTGAATTATTTGTATTTATGGTTTTGATTCCTTGACAATAGTTAGTTTCTTTGTCCTGTATCTAAACTAAAAACATTTCCTAATGGATAAAGCACTAATCAGTAATTACTATTTTCTACTTTGACACATATCCGAATAGGTTTGGCTATATTATGCCCTATCAAAAAATCAAAACTATCTCAGTTCCTTTTGAGTTTTGTGGTTGTTGGTTGTGTGTCCTGCATGGTAGTGAAGAGTCAATGAATGAGTGGTTATCATTTATTAATTTCTTACCATTTATCTATTGTTAAAATACAGAGTTATAAAGAGTTTTGAAAGTTGAATATCTATATGGATTAGGTGTACCCACCTTGGATTTGTAGAGACAGAAGTGCAGAGGGCAGTATTGTCCCTATAGTTGGTCTAGTTACCTTGCAGATATTTCATACTTGGAGCTAACCACTCCTAATATTAGTCTCAAGGTATACTATTTTCTTTCAAAACATAATAGTTTTAAACACCAGCAAAATGAAGAATTTGTTGGGGTGTTAACCTTTGAAAGAACAAAGTTAGTCTTCCTCAACCATTTTTGTAATCTATTATAGTATTCATATTAGCTAGTGTTGTATTTTCCTAACTTGTTTTGGGTGGCAACTCAAAGAAATATTTGTAGCAGTGCTGAGTAACACTTATTATGTCATACACATTTTCTCAATATGAATACCAAATCTATAGTAAAAGAGAATCCTTAAGTTGAATTGGAAGGTGGAATTCCAGGTACTTCTAGGACTGTTCAGTGTAGGAATGAAAAAAAATAACAAAGATAATCCATCTCCAAGAAGACAAGAGGAGGACACTAGGAGAGAAGATCCAGCCTAATATAGCCATGAAGGAAATACATCAAAATATCAAGAGGCTCCAGACTTGGGATTGGATGCATATGGAGATAACAGTTCTCCTAGTTAGAGAGAAGAATCTAACACCACTTCCTCAGATTCTGAAGATTCCTCTGCAGATGAAGATGAATATAATAGATATCTCCAAGAGAAATGGGTCATCATAAAAATAGAAAGAAAGAGAAGGGAAATAAGAAAAAAACAAGGGAAAATCATAAATGAGAAATTAAGAAATCAATTGCTGAAATAGAAGGCAACAAATTATGCTGAAAGACCTAAGAAGGAAGAAGAGAAACATTCCACTCACTAAAATATTGATGCGTGAGGCTCTAAAGATAAAGGAAAGAAGAAGTTGATAGGAGTTGAAATAATTGAGCCCCAAGTTATCAAAGTTCCAATGGATCAAATGTCTAAATTGGATTTTGATCTTGAGAAAGCTAGAAAGAAAAGAGATATTATAGCTAAAGAGCTCAAGAAAGTAGAAGTCAAAGCTGGTGCTTTAGAGATGAAGAAGAAGGTTTATTTTCTTAGACAATCTACTTGGTTGTCTCATGCTAGTGTTGAAACCATCTCAACATCAAATGGAAAAGAATCTACCTTCCAAAATGATGATAGATCTCAAAGGAGACCGCTTCATGCAAAAATGTACAAGCAATTTTATTTTATTGATATTCCTGGTTATCCTAATGCAATCCCAAATGAGATTGGAGATAGACTTCCCAAATTCACTGGCAATAATGTCGTTACTTGTGACTAATACTTAAGTAATTTTATTGATGTCATGGATGATTCTAACATCATACATGAGGATTTATTGATGAAGATTTTTGTTCAATCTCTAGTTGAAGATGCTAGGGAGTGGTTTAGATTGTTATCTTATGGTTCTATGGGGTCTATGGATGAACTAATAGATTACTTTAAGGATCAATATGGTGATAATACCAATAAAGGATTCTTGATGAATGAATTTAACAATATCAAGAAAAATTCAAATGAGAGAGTTGCTGAATTCAATACAAGATTTCAAAAGGCTATGCATAAGATTTTTAAAAAACTAAGGCTTGATGAGGAAGTATGTCTTGCTACTTATTTAAATGATTTTGATCCTAAAATGGGATATAATTTTAGAGAAAAGAATGCTAGAAGCAATAGTGAACCTATAAGATAGTTGTTAATATATAAATGAATAGGCGAGTATCAAGGAAAATGGGTAAAAGGGAAGATGGGAGTCTTACTAAGATCAATAAAAAAGATTTAGAAAATAAAGATTATAGGACTCCAAATAATAATAGGTCATCCCATAATAGTTATTGTCAGTAGCCAAATCTACGAAAATTTCTTTATAATACCAAATGGAAGGATGGGAAACCTATTCTCTCACAATGGAAGGACAAGCCTGATATTAAGGCCCTTGATCCTCTAAAAATAAATAATGTTAATATGTGTAATGGGGATTATTGGTGCGAAGCATGTCAATCTCCACACAATCCTAATTATTGTGTTGTTACTCTGAATGGATATGCCTATGAGGAACAAGGAGAGGAGGAAGGTGAGTTATATGATGACAGTGCTTGTGCCATGACTTACTCATGTTCATGTCTTGAAGTATATTTTAATGATGAAATTGAGAATCAAGATGTCTCTATCTCCTGAAGTAGAGTAGAACCATATGATCAACAAGTTTTTCTTGATGATGAAGAAGAAGAAGAATTTGATAATATAGGGTATAATGCTCAGAATAGTAAAGAAACTACAGTATTGAGAAGACCCTTTGATGAGGTAATAGCACATATTACACCTGATCTAGTTACCAAAGAAAGAAGTAATTAGGATCTGAGAAATAGAACAGTTGGTGGTACAAAAAGTAAACCAGTTACTTTCCTTTTCAAGGAGACCAAAGAGGATACTAAATGTCTACAAGAAAAAAGGAAAGTCTACTGAGAATGTAACTAAGTTACTGGTTAAAAATGTAAACAAATCAAATGGTTCAAACATTGTATATGAGGTAAAAGAAAAACACTAGAAACAAGTTGTTCCCCTCCTAAAATGGACAATAAGAAATCATAGAAAGAAGAGCTAACTTTGGCCATTAAAGTTGAGGATCATAATCTTAGTCTTGAAAAACAAGAATCCTTTGATGTGAAATACACCCCTGTTGATATGGGGCATCTATTGTCACCAATGAATGTTAAAGTTCCATTTTTGGAAATGATGAGAATTGGGTAACATAAGGAGAAGGACATCTCATTGCTAGATGGTGTTTCTTCAATAAGATCTCAAAAACTAGAAGGTGTTGAAAACATAAAATAAATATAAAAGACAAGTTAGAAAGAAAGGGAAAGGAGTCTGAAGAAATCATTTCAGAAATCCTTTAGATTTTCTTGAATACAAATCATGAAAATACTCCCTTAGGAGCTGTGGATCCCTTTTTCTTAACTTTGTTTATTAATGGTAAGATGCTAAAAAATTGTATGATAGATTCCAGAGCATCTAACATTTTTATTCTTGCAGAGATAATGAGGTCAATAAGATTACAAGTTGATACTCCTCATTAAAGATGTCAGGCAATGGACTCCAGAGAAATCCCTATCATTGGTACTATTAAGGGTTTTCCTTATAGGTTAGTTGTGTGTCCTGACAAAGTGCTGACAATGAGTGTCTTGGTTGTTGATATTCCTCCTCACTATGGAATGTTGTTGTCAATAAAATGGAGTGCTTCAATGGGAGGAAGTATGCAATGTGATCTATAATTTTCTACTTTAAATATTTTTGGTAATAATTTCAAAGTGTCTCGGGAAAGTAGGACTCCCCACATGATTGAAATAAATGAAGATACTGATATGAATTGTTTTTTGGATACTGATATTGGATCTTTTCAAGTACAAGATATAGGGGTTGAAGGAAGAACTCAGCCTATGTTGTTATTTAATGAAAAAAAACAATTTGATGGACCAATATGATTTGTGGACCATGTACTTTGATGGAGAAAGTTCTAAGGAAGGAGCTGGTGCAGGAATCCTATTGGTAGCTCCTAGTGGTAAGACCTTCAAGTTTTCTTTTACATTATTGTTTACATGTACAAAT